>JANHFK010003386.1:85124-98269 GCA_036250565.1 Sibynophis collaris | reverse complement strand
TTGGAAAACTATAAGGCTGTAAATTACTAAAGAATTTTAAAGATTATAAATTTAGGGGTTTTGGAGGTATAATTATGGGATTGATGAAATTTTATTAAGCAGGGGTTTCTAAATATTGAGATATTGGAACTATAGAAATATACTGAGTAATTTTTATTACATTGTTATAAAATGGATTTACAGGGGATAATAGCGGCATATGAAGAAATATTCTTGATACTAAAAATGTGCATGAATCTATAAAGAACAATAAGGAGACAAGGGGATTGTTTAAAGACACAGAAGTCACTCATCAATTGAGGGAAAAAGAGGAACACGATATTCAAGAAATAGATGAGAAATTAGAATAAGCAGTGGAAGGGAAAAATAAAAATGAGACGCAAGAAGCTAAAAATAAAGAAGAGAAAGAATTAATAAGTAGGAATCAATTAGATAACTCCTCAAAAGCCTATAATAGAACAGAGAAAAAAGAGAAAAATCTCTTTTTTAAAAAAGGAAGTCTTGTTGATGGGTGTTCAAATAATACAGCAGAAAGGCTGACTAAAAAGTGAATAAATGATGGAATTTTAAAAAGATTAAGAGATGATGGATAATGAAAAAATATATTAATAAAATGGGAAAATACAAATAGGGAAAATATTATATATGTTAATAGATAATACAACTTATTATAACTAAAAATAAGTTAAGATTAGTAGATGGAAATTTAGGATTAGGTAATTTAATTGTATTATTATTAATATTAATACTGTGTTAAAGTATATTGTGAATGTGAAATATTAAGGATTAGAAATTGTGGGGACTTTGAGATATACTCCCGGCAGTAGTGGGTGCCTACCGGTTCTGTCTAGTTCTTAGAACTGGTAGTAACGATGGTGGGAGGCTCCACCCACCCACACGTCACCATGTACGCTCTGCGCATGTGCAGAAGTGCCGTGCACAAGAGCGCGCTCTCATTGCGAGCCAGTAGCAAAGATATGTAGAACCCACCCCTGACTCCCGGGACCGATTAAATATTGTTAATATTTGGCATTATTAGCAATCCTACACATTTGGAATATTGAAGTTATGGTGGAATAATGAGTAATTCTTAAAATATTGAATTATAGTAATTTAGTAGGGGATAACAAATTAATGGTGCAAAGAAATGTTATCTATGTTTAAATGAATTAATGGGGAAAATGATAAAGGATTATGAAGAGAGAATAGTATTATTGAAGTTGGAAGATTAGGATTACACATACTTATTTGTATTATTATTGTTAGCGTTGTTTAAAAAAGACTTGACCCAATCAATACACTGTCCACAAAATATGTATGGTGTGAAAAAAAAACTGCAAATAAAACATGTTATTTTTTTAAAAAAAGAACATTAAAAAAGTTTTAATATTAATAAACAACCATTGAAGATTGTAATAATAAGAGAAGCTTTTGGGATCAGAGTATACCTATCTAGTCAAGCATCCTGTTTCATAAATAGCAATCAATTACAAGCCCACAATGAACTATTTTTATTATTGTTTCTTACCAATTGGTATTAAGATTTGTTGTCTTATATCTTAGAGCCTGCATATAGGAATTCCTCAATGTATAACCACAATTGAGGCCAAAATTTCTGTTCCTAAGTGAGACATTTGTTAAATGAATTTTGCCCCATTTTACGACCTTTCTTACCACAGTTGTTAAATTAGTAACATGGTTATTAAGTGAATATTAATCTGGCTTTCCCATTAATTTTGATTGTCAGAAGGTTGCACAAGGTGATCACATGACCCTGAAACACTGCAATTGTTATAAATATGAGTCAGTTGTCAAGCGGCTGAATTGATCATGTGACCATGGGAATGCTATAACGCTCGTTATTATGAAAAACGGTTATAAATTTCAGTATTGTTACAACTTCAGTGACTAAATGAATAAATTGAGGATTACAATGACAACTAGTAACCTGTGAGAACCTTAATTTCTGTATTTTTTTTAATAGATAGATAGAAGTTCTGTTTCAGGAGTACTTCCATGAAATAATAAGGATGTTACTAAAGTATACTTGCCTTAGTAATGATCGCTTCTATAAATTTATTACTTCAACTGAGCTGCTTAAAAGTTCAGCATCTGCTATACTGTTCTAGAAATTATGAGTTTTTGAGACCATCACATATGTCTTTTTACATTGCTCCTATCATCAATGTGGTCAAAAATATTTCATTCTCCCTTTAGTCTCATGTGTTGAGGTGTAATGAAAGTTTTCTTCATGATCTTCTTCTCTCAGATAAAGAACTGTACAATGTAGAGTTTGTCTTGCAGCATCTAAAATTCACAAATACATAATTAAGGATACCAAGCATGGGGAACCTTATAGAATATTCTTTTTTTTCTAAACTTTTTCCATCCGTTTGTGGCTTTCGGATGTCTCCATTAGTCTTACATTTTAGTTTTAATAGTAAGAATTTTTTACATATATATTTTATTAATTATATAATATTGTATTAGCAATTTAGTTTTTAGTAATCTTTTATCAATTATACATTTCAGTGGAATTAATGAAATTAATGTAATTTTCCTTTTTTATATTTTATGGTCTATGACCAAAATTAAGTTTGTTGCCATTGTGTTGATGAGAGATTAACTAACAGAATTGTAGTAATTACATACCTACATCTCAGATTAAATTCTAATACTAAGAAAAAGATATTTTATGTCAATTGAGACAACAGAATACTCAAATCCTTCTTTGACCCACACTGTATTTTAGATTTCAGAAGAATTGTATTTCATAACAGTAAGAATATGGATAAAGCCAAACTACTATTACTAGAAATCTAACACACTGTCACATTTCCAGTGAGAGACATTATATATAATCTGACTGACAATAGTCACTGGTTTCTAGAAATAATATTACATTAACAGTAATTCATTGTCAATAAATGTTTAAAGAGTTGAAGAGAGTAAAGATGACAAGCAATCTTGATTATGCTAGCCTACACCTTGTCCAAATTAAAGGGTTTATCATGGCATAGGTGGATGTTTTTCAATTTTGCTTCACAACTATTCTCCTTTTCAAAAACAAAGGCTGCCTCACTAATAATCAATGGACCAAACATACAACGAATTTTCAGCATAATCATCACTGCACATGATTGACTCATATCATTTTCTGGGAAATTTCCATGTCCTTTTGTTGTAGAAACACCAACAGAGTGTCTTAAGCACTTTAAACTATTAACAAATTTATTATAGCACAAGATTTTGAGGACTAAAGCCAAATTCATGTGTCTAGCGTTTAAGTGAAATTGCCTAATGCATATAAAATCTGTTGATTTTATGATGTCATGAAATATAATTAAACATTTTGTTCAGTAACTGAATACAACACAACACACAACACAACAATGTTAACAGGAAGATAAAATATAACTCAAAAACTGCAGTCTGACATTTCAAATGCACCCTAAGTGTACATAGAAATAAATACAGTGACCATTTAGAAAAGAAGTAAATGATAACATCATAACTCAAAGATGCAAAATTTCTGTTGACTGAAATAGATTTTTGACTGACTCTTGTTTTCCAAAAGTAGAAAAAGTGGTGGGCATAGGCTTACAAATTGAGGTTTTAAGACTCCTAAAGGAGTGCAGTTCAATAGTGCATTAAGCCTCTGCAAACATTAAGGCACTTCATTTTGTCCCTTAAATTCACCAAAAGAAAAAAGGTGGGATTCTAAGGACTGAAAATACGATGTTAATTTGCTACTTTTTTCTTCTCTTGCCCTAATTGTTATCAATTACTTCTGATATCAATAGTCACTTTGCTTATTTTGTCAACATTTAAACTTTTACAGTAATGGCTACATACATTTCCAACATTTCAATTTTAATCTCAAATCATTATTTATATTTAGACCCAGTTATCGGTATATAGTCCACAACCTTCGTGTATTCTGTAGCCACTCCTTCTATAGCTTTACTGTATAGAACCCTGGAGACTTCAGCACACTTTTCTCACCAATCAGTTGATCAGTTAACCTAAAGTATACCCAATACAAGATCGATTTGAATTCTATTCTCACGAGAATCTATTAATAAATTCATGTATTATAATAATATCTATTAAAGTAAGGTAAGAGAAAATCCAGAATCCTTACCGTTAGCTATGAGGATAGGGCCAATAATTGACATATTTTCATGTGTTCATTCAAGATACCAATAGCAATAGCACTTAGACTTACAGTATATACCGCTTCACAGGGCTTTACAGCCCTCTCAAAGTGGTTTACAGAGTCAACCTATTCCCCCAACAATCTGGGTCCTCATTCACCAACCTCGGAAGGATGGAAAAAAGACTGAATCAACCTTGAGCTGGTCAGGATCGAAGGAATCAAACTCCAGGCAGTGTGAGCAGAGTTAACCTGCAATACTGCATTTTAACCACTGCATCATCATGGCTCGTATAGATACAGTAGCATAACATTTGCTTTTAGTTTCATAAAATCTATTAATCCATAATCTTCAGTTCATCACCGAATGAGATACCCACCCCCTGTTGATAACTGGATCTACATACTGAACCTAGGCATATTTATCAGAACTTGGGAAATTCTGTATAGAGATGCAGTGTTTCTACTTCTGCCTACTCAGCGCTGCTCTTCCAAGCAAAGATAATACATGTGGTGGAAAGTTATGCTAAAGATTATTTATAATTTTGTCTACATTTTATTGCTGAATATAACTTATTTATGCAAGAACTAAAAGAACACAGATCTACACTCTACTTTTGTTTATTCAAAGATATATTTGTTAATCATTTTAAGGAAATGTAAAAAGCTAATCTTATAGAACCAAGGGAGTGAACAACAGCTTTACTTCTGAATTCTATTTTAACATTTGGGATCTT
The DNA here is from genome assembly GCA_036250565.1 of Sibynophis collaris. Lineage (NCBI taxonomy): Eukaryota > Metazoa > Chordata > Lepidosauria > Squamata > Sibynophiidae > Sibynophis > Sibynophis collaris. The sequence goes on along the minus strand of JANHFK010003386.1, from coordinate 93,376 downwards.
GCCTCTGGTATAGCATAGTATCATAATAAAATATTGTAAATTGCTTAAGCAGATTCACAACAAAACTGCCCACACATTTACTGCAATATAGGCCACTGAACCAGTTAGTTGGATCTCCTGAACAACTCTCACAACATGACATCCACCGTGTACAATACTCATATTCCAGCAGACTTGTTCAAATGCAGAAGAAAAGCTGAAAAAAGCAGAGTAATTTTTGAGGCTGTATGGTCTCTAATATATAATAAAGCAAAGTTCTCTGCACGCAGCCACAAGTGCAGGACTTTTGCCTTCCTCAGAATTTTAATCAAATGAATATATTGAAACTGATTATGCCATACATTTTTAAAATATTTATCCCCTGACAAAAACCAGATATTATCATTATCATTTAAAAATCACCAGAAAGATCCATCTTAAATCAAATAATTTATTAAGTAATTACATGTAAACACTTTATATCGACTAGCAAATACATTGCTTGAGTATTCCCCTTCCCACAAAGGAAAATATTCTGTTTAAAAACAGATTAACTAATGGTATACATTCACTGTACAAGTGAATGTATGTACAATTGACACTTTGATTTTCCTCATTTCTTATTCATTTAAAGTGCAAAAAGATATACATTTGATCGGCATTGCAAGACAGTGTCAATAGTAACTTTGGTCTATCAAGTGAAAATCTAGACAAATTCCAATCTTTACCCTACTAATTTTTAGGAAAAAAGTAGAGAAAACAGACCTTGCAAGACAATCTTAAAAAAATAAATAAATTCCTTTTCACATTTAACTGAAAATATTTCAACAAGAGAAATACTATTCAACGAAACAAGCATGTTTACAATTTATAATTAGTAGTTACACACATAAACAGTGGCACAAGTACATACATCACAGAATGTCTGAACATTTCCCATTAGGGCAAAATACAACAGTTATGAGATGATATCCAGGCTTTATTCTGCAACTGAAGAATAGTAATTATTTACATAAAAATGTTTAGTTCAACATTCCAGTGTTCTAATGTATGCACTCATACAGTATATGGTTATTTAATAATTTCAGAAGTTACAGAAAAATATATCCAATGGAGCTTGGCACATCTAATAAATATTAACTAGCAAAAATATGCAGACAAGAGAAACATTGTTCTGATCTTTACAGAAAATTGACATGTGCAAAACATTCTATATCCAGAAAGGAAAGGTATTTAGGATTACTTTGCCCTGTCAAATCTTTCCATTCAAATACAATGATGTGCACCATTGTGAGAAAAAGGAAATCCCTTTATTTTAAAAGTGGTTATAAATTTTAACAGTACCGCTACGTTCAGATAACAAAAAGTCATCCGGCAGTCATTATTTCTCAATAGACAATAACATTTTGAACTTCCTGGATAATTTGTGCAGGTACCTCATCTTGAGAAGAAAAGATTTTCAGAACAAGCACTGATTTCCAGAGTAGTTCCCATTATTCTTCTTACCTAGAAAACAGTTTGGAAATGTTTAAACTATGCACAAGGTGCTAAAGCCTTGGGACAAATCCTACATTTGAGCCAAGTTCATTCTAAGTTAAGAATTCAAAAGGGCAGAAAATTGGGAAGATCTCAGGCCCAAATAATTTTAAAACTAATTCAAAATGATTTACTTTTAAACTATTGTTCAGTTTTTATTCTGTCAAATTTGGAAGTGTCTTTCAGATGGCATCTATTCAAAAATATTTAAATACCCTGCTGTTTCATTGGCCGGATTTGCAGATAAAGGAGTAAAAAACCTCATATAGCAAAATAAACCATGTTAGCTATTAGCGGTTTTTGGGTAAACGTAGCTAATAACTTTTGCTTCCTCCCTCTGATTGTGAGAATGAGAAAAAAATAGGAACAGGAATTTATTAATAGATTCTCATGACTAAGATTAAATATTTCTAACAACTAAGGATTAGATGCCATCTTTAAGAGGCTAGAGTTGATTTATGAATAATGACTCATTTGAAGGCTTAGTTTCTGCTTTGGCTGCAGTAAAAAAAATGTACACTTGTTTTAACACTTGAAAGGAACAAGAGCAAATTAGCTAGAAAAGGCCTTGTTTGGGTGCTGCCGTATATTGTCCTAGACCTAGCCTATCAAAGCAGTATTTGAAACTTTAGTCTGACATTTTGAGCCCGATCATTGTGTTATTCACAATTTCAGATTACCTTGTTAACAGGCACTCTCAGTAAATATATAAATCCACAAGATTTAACAATATTGGGCTTAGAATTCTAGTTGTATGTATGTATCTATATCTATATCTCTAGAGGGATAATTAGTATTGTGGGAAAAGTTTGCGCACAGAATTATCTGTATCTTTCTAATTAAGAAATCTGAATACTGACAGAAATATAGTATGGAAAAGTGAAGCACATTTGAACAAAATTTAATTGGCATCTGTGCAACAATTTGATTAAATATTGACAATATTACAAAATTACAATATTGACACTAAAAAAACACGGCTGATATACCTAATTAATGACATCTTCTTTTAATTTGAAATCATTAAAGGAATTGTCTATATAGGTAAGGCTCATAGTATAGTATTTTGGGAACTTTTTGAATTGCACTGTATTTTATAGGTACTGAAGATGTTTGACTTTTAAATAACTTATTTCAGATGAAACATATACATTTGAATTCCAGAGAAGAAAGAGGAGTTCTCTTCAAGTCTTCTGAATGATTTGAAGATGGACCCGTGTCAATTTCTCAGATTAAAGTTGTGGCCAATAATATTGCACAATCATAATCACAAAAAGACAGCTGCAAAAGGGGAGGAAAATTAGTTTTCAATTGGGACAAGAAACTGAAAATTCAAGAATGAAAGGAATTTTGTCTAAAAGGAAAAATTGTGATATAAACAAATATGATAAATGCTACACAATTCTACAGGCCATCCCAGCATTCACACAGCATGACAGCCTACATAGTTCCACCCATTTAGTGTTTAATTTAATTTAGTGTTTAATGCTTGAAATCATAAAAAGCAATATGCAGAGGAACACGGAATCCTAAACCCAATCGTCAATATGTGAGATTCCCAATACATCCATGGGACTGCAGGCATTCTGATATCAAAGCGATGACAAGAAGCACATGAGGGTACTGTTGAAGTTACCAGTGCTCCATTGATAGAGACTACAGTATGGCTTGATATTGATACATGTTCTTTAAAAGTAAGTTAATGGAAAGAAGGGTGCTGGCAGGTAATTTCAGTTAAGTATACTATAATAATATATCAACAACATTTCAAATGTTCAGAAAATATTGCAATATATTCAATATATTGAATTCAATAAATTCAATGTAATTCCATATTGGCTACTCTCACTGTAGAATTGGCAATAATTTTATTGAAGTCCAATCCCACTTTTATTTAAATGATTCTATAGAAATCTATTTCAAAATTAATTTAAAGCACAATCCTATTTTAAACTCAGTGCTTCATTATTTCATGTTAACACTTTTTGGAATGATATAATGTTTAACATATACTGGTAAGTAGTTGATGCTAATCTAAGAATTTTGTTAAATGGGTGACTAATTCACTCTGCAATTTTATATATTAAAATAAAGAACATTTAAGTTGAACGTTCTTCTGGACTTCGGTATAATTATTAGCTATATATAAAATTTTCTAAGATGAAAAGAATGGCCCAAACTTCAGTCTGCACATCTAACAAAGTTCAATTAAAAAAAAATGGTGGCAAGCAGGAAAACAAAAAGAATACTCCATACCTTCCATAACCTGAAAAACAACAGAGTTTGTAAATAAGTGGGGAAGGACAGAAACAGGAAATGAAGACTGACCTTATAAACAAAGATATGTTTAGGGCTTCTGGTTTCAGGAATAAACCGATATTTACTGGTAAAAGTCTGCCAAAAAACAAAAATAGAAACACAAGATTACTGGTAAATATTGGTTTATATGGAAAAATTGTCAGTGTATTCCCCAGTTTCTACAGACTATTGCATTTTAACTATTTGTGTATCATTTTTTTTTAAACTGAGAGAGAATGTGTGTGTGAGTCAGACAGATATGGTGTATGGGGAATTTCAACAAAGTATAGTGCCTGGGTCTCTTTTACTGTCCCAAACCAGAAGCCTCGTGCTACTGAAAAGCAAGCAAACAAACTTTATTCAATAATATAAGCACTTTCCTTTTCATAATATTTTCACAAGGCTTGCTTACGCTGAGTAACATTTAAAATAAGCTTTTCTTTCTATGCAAAATTCAAAGATCATATTAGAATTATGAAAATACATTTCATGTGAAGGAAAAAAACAGTCCATATATTAGACTTTATATGAAGAGTGATTTCCCCTTAATGTACAAAGTAAGTCATGCTGGCTCATTAAAAAAAAACATGTCAGACCAAAACTTTTATTTGTGACATTAGATTTCCTATCACACATCATTTTGTCCATATTTGATTAGTCTTAATAAGAGGATTGCATTGGTCTGTATTCAGGGAAATTTATGAAGAATGATTTTGTAAGAAATATATTCTTATTTATTTTGATATACTGTTCTTTATTTTCAGATTAGATAGCTAATCCACAGTGGTAATCCCCCACTACTAAATTGGACATGATTTTAATACCTAAGAAAAGTACGTAATATTCAAATATTTGAAAAAGACTGAATATACTTAACATGTCACAATACATTTCCAAAAACCAGATAACCAAATCAGATTTCTAGATCAGATTAGTTTTTGAAAATGTAAGATCAATATTCTTAACTGTTACACAGACTTACTGAGATAATGAAACAACAAAGTAATTATAAACATTTTAATTATGCCATCATCTTTACTTTTATTGGAAATAGAAAACTAAGGATCCAGTTTTCATATCTTATTTCATATTTATATTTATCTTTTAATTAAACATTGCAGATTTGCAAAAAAAAACCCTACATTTCTGGCAATTGAAAATAAACTTTTCTTTTTTGTACATTATTTTACCTGCCCTTTCTTAGCATTGTGAAGGCATGCAACAATTTAACATGATAAATATCTTGTGCACAAATACGTGTCTAAAATATGTGTCTATCTCAGAAGATTGCATGTTGATATGCTCTAGGAGCACAACAAAGAATAGGGCTGATAAGAGAACATTGATTCTGAATTAATGTATGTACTTGTAGGTAGTGCAAGTTTAACTTTTCAACAGATTAGTAGTTGTCTAGCTACTGAGAAAAAGTAAAATGTTCTACTTGGAAACTTTGTTGTAAATGCAAGTAGACATTCCATTTCCAATGACATACCTCTTATTTTCTCCTTTGTAGCAAAAATCTAAAAAATGATCAAAACTTACAAACCATGAGCCAGATTTGCTTCTTAATGATTTTTTTTTGAGAATATAAATCCAGAGATTTAATTGAGACTGACAAAGATATTTATCTTTTCAGAAAATAGAATCCTCAGATTAACTTTAAGCATACCTTTAATTTTCTTCTTCACTCTAGGGATTTGTACTCCTGGTATATCTGGGGACATCAGGTAATTATTATTCATTTAGTTATTCTTAAGAAAAAATGTATAGTACAATGTCTTTAGCTATAATACTATGATGGGACCAATGAGGTCCCTTATTGTGCAATGATGTGAGAAAGGGGAGACAACAACAGTGTAGTATATTAACTATTGACAAGTTGTTGCTTGTGGATTTAGCTATGATAGAAAAAGGAGGTGACACATTTCCACAATTGTCCAGGTGTCATTTCTTCAGTGTTGTCAATTGAAAAGATATACTTAAATATTTACAAAATGTGAGGGGGTGTACTCACTTCTGTGATATACTGTATATACTTATCTTCTATTCAATAACCCATTTGTCAAAATAATGAAAAGCAACATATCATATTCAAAAAACAATCCATGCAAAAAGGTGCAAATGAAAAAAATACAGACAAAAATGGGGCAGATCTGATCCTTTAATGGATTTGTAAACTCTAAGCTTACAAATGTAAAGCTTGGGGGTTTTGCCTTAAAAGTATTTTTGCATCTCCACAAGCAAAATAAAAACATTGAAAACATTTGTAAAACAGATATTCATTGAGAAAAGAAAATAAGACAATATTAATGTACCAAAATCATATATTTTGGTACTACAGTATATATCATATAGCAGCACATATTTTAAATACTGAATTCAAGATAATGTGTTGCTCTTGTTAGCATTTCAGTTGTGCTTGGCTATGCAATCAATACATAGCACATGATTTCTGAAAAGCACTTTGAAATATTGCAAAATATAGACTATATCCATGAATGGCACAGGAGTACAATCTGCAAGCTTGTACCATGAGAACTTGCACTATACTCCTGCATAGCACATATACTAATTCCTCTTGCTTTTCATTTGTCTTGGGTTCTTCCATCTTCTGCATCAACTGAAAAAGGAGGTTGGGAACATAACCATTCAACTGAGAAATAAATATATTAAATGTGTGATTTCTTCATATAATCTTCCATTTCTTGAAGATCATGAAGCACAAAGTGAAATGTGAAAATGAGAAATACTGGATCAAAACAGAAACATTTTAAAAGTTTAAACAATTTATACAGTTATTTAGGGGAAAGGGAAATGGATTACACAGGAACCATATGGTAAGATTTTCAAAATCTATTTCAAATACTGTATGCAATTTTTTTCAATGAAGTCTCAGTTTTCATTTGCCAACATAATAGCTTTGCTAAGTGAAATCAGTAAATGGTAACCTATGCCTTTTCTTAAGACTGTGACATCCTTCATTCATTTTTTGCAATATTATTCAGATGATGCTTTTTCCATCACCATGCAATCATTTTTTTTTTCATATTTAATAGAGTTTGCCAGTTCATGTTTTCTGGAGATTACAGTTAAAAACAGTGGTGAAATCCTGCCAGTTCTGTCCAGGTCGCGTGTGCCGGTAGCGGTGGCTGGCTTGGTGAACCAGTAGCAGCAGCGGTGCGAGGCTCTGCCCACCCCCCCGGATGTCATTACTTCCTGGTTTTTAATCTTCTGCGCATGCGCAATGCCTTCTGTGTATGCACAGAAGGTCAAAAATCGGACGTGACAGTGGCATGTCCAAACCAATAGGGAAGGTAAGTAGATTAAACCCCTGGTTAAAAGGCCTCATCAGTTCTATTTGTCATGGACACTATACAGACACACACACACACACACACACAAAGAGAGAGAGAGAGTGAGAGAGTGAGAGTTAAGCGTTACCTTTCTGTCTAGGAATGCAAGGACAAAGAAGATAATGGGTATAAAAGAAGGAACATGTAGCTCAAAGCAAAGTGGAGAAGAAGCCTGTGTAAATTTACTTATTTAGTTAGTTAGATAGTTATCCAATACACCTTTCTACTCCTATTTTCTTCACAACAACCCTATGAGAAGACTTGGGCTGAGAGAGAATGACTGGCCACAATCACCCAGCTGATTTACACAGAGAGGAGGAATAGTAAAAAAGTGAAATTATTTGGAGTAAAGTAAATGTAGGGAAAAAACCTAACATGACAGCAAGCTACAGTCACCATTCAGAAATAGCTATTCCCTGAAATAGCTGGAAAGCTTTCATTTGTTCTCAGATTATGGATAGCCAAAAAAAAAAAGGTGAGGAAGAATATGTTAGCATTATCACCTCCTATGTTTTAAATTTTGTGTGCTGCCGTGGCTGAAATTTGCTTATTTAATTTAAAAACTTTTCTATTTCAAGTCAACAGGTCAAAAATACAGGTGCCAGTTATTGGAATAGTGTTCTGTTTGTTGAAGACAAGCTAATAAGCATGAGTAGTTTTACTAATGCAAATTATCTGTTGTTAGAGATAGTGATAAGGACAGAGACAGACAACCGATAGCATTCTGATCTTGATAAACTACTGTATAGCCAAAATTAAGATCTGGAAACAATAGTGTAATATTGTTTTAGCAATATCTGGAAAGCCTCATATATTTTATATTATATATAAATTATAATAATTTTGTGTTATATATATTACAATAATATATATTAATATTATATATATATTATATCTGACTCTCAGCTGTGCTTTAGAAGCTTTTTTTCAGTCCTAACGAGGTGCTAGTGAGTGACGTGATCTCCATGCTTTGCCTGTTTTTCTCATTGCTTCTCTCTCCAAAGATCAGTTCTGCTTTAGAAGATACTTTTTATCCCCAAGCAGGGGATAAAAAGCACATGCTCAAAACCAGAAAACTAATGTCCT
>JANHFK010003386.1:43431-56397 GCA_036250565.1 Sibynophis collaris | reverse complement strand
GGGCAGCCCAGAGTCATTTTTATTTTTATTTCATTTTTTTAAAAAAGGACATAGAATTAGGTGTGCTTTACCTGAAGCAAAGTAGATGGGCATTTTTCTCTTTTTTTAATAATAAAAATAGTTTTTTAAGTAGAGAAACACAAGTTATATAATACTCAACTTTGCTTCACTATTCCAATCTGATGTGGAAATGCTATGGAATCTTGAGCTTCTATACCTGGAAGCTATGAGAAACTGGTTGGGGATATCCTAGCAAGTTGGAGATACTATTTATCTGTAATCATCTAGGTAACCCAGAAACATAATTGGTTTGTATTGTACATAATTATTGCACACCACCTACAGAATATCTGTGACGTTGGAGCTGTCCTGGATTTATAGCTTCAGCTGGAACAGCAGACAGAAAATATGACCAGGAGAGTTTTTGTCTTCTTAAAGCCACTGCACCAATTATCGTCTTACCTGAACCTGGAAGATTTGGTGACAGTAACACATGCTCTTATCACCACATATCTTGACTTCTTTACCCTGGTCTACATGAGGCTGTTTTAGAACACAGTTTGGAACTGATGGAGAGTGCAGTGAAAGATTATTTTTAGTCATGCACTGGTTGGCAGTAAATTTCAGGAGTCAATTAAAAAAGCTAGCGATTATCTTTAAAGCTCGATAATATGATGTAGATCTGGTTACACAGAGAGCCCAAAATCCCTGTCATTGAGAGGAACATTATCTGTTTCATGCACAAATATTCTTATTTGAAATCTATCATTCTTAGGCCTTCCAACACTGATTGTAAATGAAAGCAAGCAAAAAACTGCCAAATATCCATTTTTTTGTTAAAGGGAGGAAAAAACCTTTGTTAACTTCTTGTATATATTGATGAAAGTCCAGGAACTAATCTACCAAAAACCAAATCCTGATCCATAGTTTAATCCAGAGAATATAGGTGAGATACTTTAATTGGACAAATAATAAATAACTCTGTGTGATCCTAGTAAGGCCAGGCCTATAAAACAACTGAATGTAAACTAATCCCATGAAAGATATCAAGATGCTGATTAGAACAATCACTAAAAAAGTGATATCCCCTTACCCATATCTAATGACATTAATGGAATAGCATACTAGGTTTTAAATATGCCTGATAGAAGTCATGAACAGGATAAAGCATATCCTGCCATTTGAGAAGAAGGCAGTCAGATGTTTTCTGCATCATATCGTTTCTGGCTGAAAAAGATAATGTGGGTGGTCTTTAGGTGACTTTGTGAATTTAACCCTGGCCTTGTGGTACTTTTCCTAAATGCCAGATGTCCTGTTAGCTCTTTGAGGTAGACCAGACCAAGAAATACATTCCATGGGATGACCAGAAGTATACTTTCTCCCATGGCCATGAAATGAATTGCTAAGTGTTGGTTAACTCACCAACAAGCCTTGGTTAACAGGCAAGAAAAAGCACAAAGTTTAAACTTGGAACAAAAACTTATATGAATGTTTTGACTGCAGGTAGCATCTCATCTGTTTGAGCATGGCTTCTTTCTTGTGTGCAGTAAAGAATTTAAAGTAGGCAAGGTGGGTCTTGAGAATCTTCTGCTAAAAGAAGCCCATTGCACAATTATATAAATTTTGCAAATTAGATAAATTTTATGACAAATTGGGACTGACAGAAAGTTACAATATTGTTGAAATTATGGTTGTGTTCAGAAGAAATAAAGAATTATGTGTGATTGTATCATTCTGTGCTTCCTCAACCTGCTTGCTGTTATTTGTTCCACCAGGATATCTATTATGATAATAAATACAGTTGCTATTCCACAATTATAAGAAGGTTTATATAACTTTCTCATCTTCAGATTTTCTACACTGGGTTGTCATTAAAAGTCATTTCATCCTGCTCCCATTTCAAATGTAAAGATAGGTAGATGATGAAGATGTGTAGATTCTAAAATAAGCATTGGTAGGGAAAATATTTAAAAAGTAATCAATCCATTGTGCGTGAGGCAGAACAGAATGCACTCTCCAAGGTCCTTTCCCATCCTATGATGCTATGATTTGCTCTTTTTTATGAAAATTGGATATATGTTTAGAAATAAAACAAACTGTATACACTACCATCTAGTGGTAGTTGGAAGTGATAATCTAACATTAACAAATACTAATTTTATAACAGGTAGAAAATGTGTTTTTCGTATCTGAATATCTGAATATACAAATAGTGTTGATAAATAAATGCAAATACACAAACACTTTATACTCAGAAAAAAGACATGACCAGATTCATCCCTAAGAAAAGTTCTAAAGTTTATTAGGCAGCTTATTTCTAAAGACAAATCAAAATATCACAAAATAGCAAGATATGCACCTGAGTTCTCCAAAATACTTCATGAAAGTTTTTTATTAAGTAAATTGATTTTAATTTTATAAGAAAAGCAAGTTTTTTAAAAAAAAATGTGGATGAGTACAATGGATATTGGAAGTAATGATTTTTTTCTTTAATTGTTGAATAGTCTCTTTTAGGAGGTAATGATTGTACTATTGTGGACATGATACGTTCTAAAATTGGATTTAGCATTGCATGAAGCTTTGATGTGAAAAAAACAGAGTAATCAAGATAAAGTAGCAGAAAAAGTGACATTAATAAGAGAAAAAGAGAAGATTATCCTGAGTGTATGGCAGTAGACAGTGTATGCATACTAACTGATGGTATTTGGGAACTGAATGAATTTCTTAGCAAAGGAAAAAAAATCCCTTTTCAGGAAAAAACCCTGAAATTGTCAATTATTTTGGGTTAATTTGTATAAACATTCAACAAAAATGAAATACACACTGCCATCAGAAATAATAGCCTGTCTTAGGTTGATTACAACCTCTACAAAAACAGGTTTTGATAAATACATTATTTTAAAGGACATTACTGCCATCTGTAAATTATTGCATAATCAATTCTAGGTGACTCACCAAGATAGATTTCATGGGAATTAAAAACTTCCAAACTGATTCATCAAGTTTACATCCCAAGTCTTCTTTCCATACTTTTAAAAGAATTTCAAGATACCCTATTGTATTTAAGAATTTTGAACCACAACAGAGGTTCTTTCAAGAGGTTCTTTGAATGTATACAACATTCTTCAAATACTGCTTATGTTTGCAAGTAAAACACTACACACTTAAGAAGAAGAAAAAAGAATTTACACTATTTAAAAGTTGTAACCATCAAGATAGATAGATCTCCTAGATTATCCTTCAATAATCTAGTTCTTAATCATATCATGCTCTATTTTACAGAAAATACGAATTCTATCTAATTAAATGAATTAATAGAAAAGTCATAAATATTTTATAGGAGAAAGAAAGTGGAGTGAGCAGTCAAGAAAAAAGCATCATTTTCATCTTTTCCAAACTTTTAAAATTTAAATATGGATCCATAGTAGTTATAATTATGTTAATGCTATTTTTATGCCCAAGTTATATTTGCTCTGGGGGTGCAGGTCTTGGACTCTTGGCTCCTGCTTGAGCAGCAGATCAAGGCTGTGGCCAGGACACCTTTTGTCAGCAGTGGATCTTAAGAGAAAGGAAAGTTACTGCAAGAGGGACATATGCCCCATGCTTAAGACATTTCTGATATGCTTTACATGTCACTGCCCCCCCTCCCCCCAAAAGAAGCTCTGGCTGCTCCAAAATGTACTTGCTGACAGGTTTTTATATTAAGATTTTTCACCACTGCTGCAACTTGTAAAATGAGCAAGAGGCTTAGAGTAGGGATTGGCAAATCTCAGTATAATTTTCTGCTGACTCAAGTATGAGTGGTCAGCACTTTAACTCGGCAAAGGAGAAAGACCCTAAACTTTCCTACAGGTGAGTATAAAGTGATAAAGTTATCAGAAAAACCAGTTCCAGTTTTGTCAGGTTGTCATCCAGCAGATGTTGGGTTGATTAAAAGTCTTCTCTGCAATCAAATCTCTTTCACTGTTCTGCATATTGCTTTTTCAAAGGATCACTATCTCCTTCAATGTAGTAAAAAAGTATTTTCTCTAACTTATTTTAATGCAGATGTCAAAAATACTACCACATTTTGTTGGGTTACTAAGAAAGTGGGGGAAAGGTTTAACCCAAGCATAGGAATGTATAAATATACTGTTATAGAAATGGAATCTTCTGAGAAAATTCTAGAAAACTATTTCATTTTTTCTTCCAGACCACCCTGCAGCCGAAATAGCCATTCTGGGAGTGGTCAATCAATTTTCCAGAAATAAATTTTCTGAAAGACTACCAAAAGGTTCTCCATTTCTTTATATTAGCATGTCTGTGGTGGACAAGGCTGTAGACATGCAAGATTTTACCTTCAGAGGCTTATTCGCTATGGAATGAACCTAAACGGAGTATGTTCATGAATGCAAACAACTTTTTTCTTTCTTGGTCAAAGAACTAGATTTCTTACCTATGCACTACCTTAAACTAGTTTGTAAAGTGCAAACAATTGAAGAAATTTTACACTAAAATGCTTACCGTCAAATGACATTTTATTAATGTATTTTTAGATGAAAAGAATAGAAAATGTTTTTTATTGGCTGGCTTGTGATATTTAAGATTTTTTCAAGATGAATACAAAGGGAAAGTTTGTAATCATTAACAAGTGTATATAACCCTGAAAAAAACCTACTTTTCTTTCCCGTTCTGTCAACTACAGAGTTTTCATTCAGCAAGCACAGATATAGATTAATCCAACTATAGCAAACCAATGTAAACCTCTGAATGACCTCCGCAGTTTACTATCGTTTAATTGTAAAGTTGACTGACACAAATACTAAGGTTTTTTTTTTTTTAGAAACCAGGATATCTCTGGCAATAATATTTATTAAATTTCTGTGCCGGGCTCGCTAGCCAAATGATATGTACAAGGGGTCCTCCGTAATTCGGATCCCTTGGGCTGATTCCCCCCAGAGTAGCCTTTTGATTCTCTCCGCGGCGGTCAAGCGGTGAGGGGTGGACGCCCGTAAGGAATCCCGCTGGGCAGCAACTTATGCAAATGAGGGGGATCCCTCCTTCCCAAAGCCCTCCCCTCTCGGCGAACTTGGCCGACAAAACAAATCGCCCAGCCAGTTCAGGGCGCAGCTCGGCGAGAGGCGCCGGCGCTCGCTACGACAAGGCCCTCAGCTTGGGGACCGAGGAAGCTCCCCTCCGATTCCTGGGGACTTCGGCGTTTGCAAACAGATGGGCAGCCGAGTCTTCCGGGAGGGGCGTCCCCGGAATGCAGTTCGGCTCGCCGGTGTAGGGTGCGTGTGCTTGGGTGAGGCGCGCGCGGCCCGTCCTCTCTCCGCACCCTTGGCCACCCTCGCCTGTCCCCCCGATGCAGGCCCGGCCGTCGAATTCTCGCGCGGTTCCTTCTTACGAATTGAATGGGACCCCCCGAGACTTGGAGCTCGCCCGCCTCGCCCACCTTGCTGCAGGGCTTGCGGCTCGCGTCCTCCGCGAAGCAGGTGGCTGCCGCCTTCAGGCCGGCGAATCTGGGCTGTCCTCCACAGCATGGACTAGAGGTAGGTGACGCTGGGGCGGGAATAGCGCGGGAGACTCGCTGGGGGGCCGCCGGCGATCCCCGAGGCCTCCGCCGAAGGCATCTTCGCCGCGCCCTCTCTCGCCAGCAGGGAGGGAGGCTCGCTGGGATGCGCGCTGCTGGCAGCGGTGCTGCTAAAGGCAGGATGAGGGTCAGCCGCCGGTCTCCTTGAGCCCTGATGCGGGAGGTAGGGCGCGGGGCGCGGATGAAGGAGCCTCCCGTCCTCCTCATCCTCCCCTGAGTGGGCCAGAGATCAGCCGCCCCCACCCCCTCCGGCCGCCCTTCTCTTCGGTGTTCGGAGCCGGAGTCCTCCTCGGGAGGGAGGAGGGAAGGGTTCCGCAGCCCCTGCGTAGCTCCGCGGTTGGGCCCGAGCTTACGCCGCTTCCGGTTTTGCAGCTGGAGCCGCGTCGGCGTCCTGCAAATGGCCCGGCTGGATGCGGCAGGACTGGTGCTGCTGTTCAGTGCCGTTCCTGACGGAAGGCGAGGACCGGGAGGCTCGGTGCAGCAGCGGCGGGAGCAGAAGCCACTAGAAGAGCTCCGCCTGGGGCGGCGGCGGCGGCGGCGGCAACAGCAGGAGGCGGAGGAGCGGGACAGCCGAGCTGCGGCATCCCCCATCCTGGGCCGGCGGCTTGGGCAGCGCGAGGAGGACGAGGGCCAGGGGCGAGAGGCTCTTGGGCTGCGGCTGTCTCGGCATGAGGAGCGCTCTGACGGCGCCCGGCTTTTCTCTGTTGCTGATTGGCGTGTCGCTCGCCTGTTACTCGCCTAGTCTGCGCTCGGTGCAGGACCAGGCGTACTCGGCGGCCGTGGTGCTGGAGGGCAAGGTGCAGGCGCTGCCAGCGGCCGCGGATTCTCCGACGCCGGCGACCGGCAACTGGAGCAGGGACGAGACGCCGACGTCGGGCATTCTGGTGAAGGTCCTGGACTTGTGGCCCCTCAACAGCGGTGGGCTCCAGAAGGAGCAGCTCATCCGCGTGGGCTCCATGCCGGCGCCCTGCTTCAAAGTCAAGCGTAACCACCGCTATATCTTCTTCCTGGAGCCCACCGAGCAGCCGCTGGTCTTCAAGACCTCCTTCGCCCCGCTGGACACCAGCGGCAGGAACCTCAAGAAGGACGTGGGCCGGATCCTGTGCGTCGACTGCGGTGAGTAAAGTGCCTCGCCGGAGGGCTGCCAGCCTCGGTTAGCAAAGGCGCGCCATTTCCCTTCCCCGTTCTCCCGGCCGCCTTGTGGTCCTAGGGCCGAGCCCCCTTGCGTCTTTAATGCCGGAGGTCCGCTCGCGTTTCTCCGTACGTATTATTGCTGCGTCTGCATTGTGAAAGGGAGCGATTCTCGGTGGCGCCCTTCATGCCGGTTCCTTTTCTTTTTGTCTTTGGAGGTGAAGAGTATGGAAAGAAGACACCGGCTCCTCTTATGGGGGAATTTTCTATTGGAATTATGTCTCTCTGCCTGTTGAACTCTATGACAACACTGTCAGCTTTAAATTTTTCTGCCTCATTGTGTCTTTTCTGTCCCTAATAATTGCTATTTGAGGGAAGTAAGGGACTAAGGTTTATGGCCAAGAGATTCACAATTGGAGACTGATGACATCTCTTAAAAATACAATAAAACAGCTAACCTGTTCAAACATTCACTGTTGTTCTGAAAGTTCTAGAAATCCTAGACTTCTGAATACCTTTTCTAGATTTCATTGACATTTACTTGGTGTTGTTATGACTGATGTTGGAGCAGGCTATTGAACAGCAAGATCATAGTTCCAGGGCAGTGTGTCCTGAGTTAGCTGAATGAGTGCATGGGAAATGAAGGGATAAAGTTTCACTGTTGCTGCAGACTTATTCGTTTTCATGGAAATTGAAAAAAGCAATGGAGCTACGGGTCAAGAGAAAAAAGTTACAGTGCATCCAGACTCAGAAAACATAATGGCTTAGTGTGTCCTGACTTTCTGGATTTCACTGGAGCATCACCTAGGAGAGAGTGGGTTTTAATTGCTTTTTTGAGTGTCTTTTGTTCAGCTGAATCACATATATCGCATGCACCTATTTGTTCTGAAAAAGGTCAGAGGCATTGAAGGCAGCTTTGACTTGGAAGACTGATTTCAATCTTGAAAATGGCATAATGGGAAAAGGTTGTTGCTTATCAGTGCCACTGCTTTGGTCACATTTGGAGACATATCAGCTGCTTTAGGACAGCAATAGAAACACTGAGAAATCTAATGTTTTATCATTTGTTTCCAATTTACTTGTCCCAGTAAGATAATTGATTGTAGAAGACATCTTAAAATGGGATTGTCTGGTTTTTCAGGTTTGCTTTGGATACCTAGTGTCATGTGCCAGTACTTTATGTTGTATTTTTCACACACATGCCTCTGGCATTTGATTATTTTCAAGTATATTCTCTCCCTGTTTTTTATTTTTTCTTCTTCCAGTTAAGATGATTAAAAGAGAGACCTTTTGGTGCCATAGGCTTTCTAGACCTGCCTTTTTAGCTCATGAGCTCTGTACTATGACTAATAGAAAGATATATTATAGAAGCAGAAAGTCCATATACTATGAGTGGCTTTTTGGAAGAAAACATTCAAATGAATGATCTCTATACATTTCATAATCTCCTGTTTATCAATTAACTTGTCTTGATTTATTTTTCATGAATGTTGTTTTTTCCTGTATTCAGGAAAAAGAGTTCTAATGGTTTTTGTTTTAAAATGCAGATTATCTTTTATCTTCAGTGAATGAATTCAGAAAACACAATGCTCTAGGATGATAAACAATCTCTCTATATTGCTTAAAACAAGATTTTCAAAGCAGGTGATACGGATGCTCATTAAAATAGACGTATTTAGTCTCTCTGATATGTTCTCATTTGGCAGTAATGCTAAATATTTCAAAAACAATTTGTGCACTTTAAGACTATAAAGTTAAACATACTTAGTTAGAAATCAGCTCTTGTTACTAACATAGGCTACAGCACATTGAACTCCTTGTTTGTTTTTTACATTCCTTCTAATCTGAGGAAGCCATAGTGGTTTGTATGTGAATTCTCTAAGCTACCAGTAGAGAGAGAATGCAAAATGGTGCTTTCAACGAATTATTCTTCAATTTAGTTTTCACAAACACGCGCAAAGCAAAACTTAGAAAAAATTTAATGGTTTGACTGCCAATAGACCTTTGATGACTATGGCCAAAGGAATGGGGAGGAGGGCAGAGGAGCAGGAAAGAAAACTGCTGCCAGTCATATGGTTCTGCAGGGTAAAGGGAAGAAAAGGAAGCAATTTTTCTGCTATTGTCATCACTTGTGTCACCCCTGTACCTAATGCATCCCTTTCCACCTTTGACAAATCTATCCCTTTTATAACTCAGTTCTTTCTCTTATCAAGCCATCATTGTATTCTTTTCATCCCAAAGAGCTAGGGCATTTGTGCAGTTTTACAAATAAGCCCTTCCTTTCTCATGACTCTGTCAAGAGGTCTTTCTGCAGAGGCTCCTCACTGAAACGTCACCTGTCATAGAATGACTCTTTTTCACTGTTTGGAATTCTGACAGCTACTTATTTCACACAACTTGCTATTCTTTCTTTCAAGTCATCTTATTAATTCCTGCATTTACCTTTGTAGTTGCCCCTGTTTGAACCAGCTCTCAGTTAACTGGTGAAGTAGTCTTGGGTTATTCAGCTCTTTAATTCACTCTTGACCCTTAAATCTACTAAGAGACCCTTGTGCATGCATGTTGTTTAGGTATTACTTTCTTTTTGATACAGTTGTATCAAAACAGTACATCAATATTCATGTATAACAATGAATCTAACTCTCCCTTTAAGCTAGTAAACTCTGAAGTGGGTCCCAATCAGAGTTGACCGGGAGCTGCCCCAGCTTTGTGGGGTACTGCAGGGCTCAGTACCCTCTCTATTTCTCTTTAACATCTACACCAAGCCACTGGGTGAGATCATTTGTCACTGTGGGATGTAGTATCATCATTATGTGGATGATACCCAGTTGTACATCTCTGTCCCAGGTGAAATAAGCAATGCAGTAGACATTATTTTGCAGTGCTTGCAGGCTGTGGGGTTCTGGATGGGGAACAACAGGCTTCAACTAAACCCTAGTAACTGAGAATGGTGGCAGGTGGAGGGGGTCTTCTGTATCTGGGGTTCTTCCATCTTTGATCTTGGATGGGGTTGCATTGCCCCAGATAGACCCAGTATGCAATCTGGAGGTCATCCTAAATTTGTGACTCCTATACAAGGAGCAGGTGGCTAAGAGGGCTCAATTCCATGTTATGCACCAGTTGCTTCCTTTTCTGGATTGGAAAGACTTTTCAGTTACTCATGCCCAGGTCATCTGCCTTATGGTTTACTTCAATGCGCTCTACATGGGATTACCCTTGAAAAGTATCGGGAACTGACTCCTCCCATAGGTGGTTGCTAAAGAGTAAGAGACTTTCTTTTTCTTACTTACAATCTGCTGTGTTTGCTGCCAGAACTAGTACTTTGGCAGTCTTGCCCCTTGAATTTGAATGTGGTACTTACGAATGACTCAGGATGACTTTTGGATAGCTGTGGAACCACCCAGGATGGGGAATCATGAAGATTGCAGCTCCTTATGGAAGCAACTGGAGAGTCAGTATTGTTTTTTACATCTCTTTCTACCAACATAATGTTTTCGTAAGCATGCCTGGGACTTTTAACTTCCCTTTTTGAACTTTTGCTTTTGTTCTTTATCTTTAATTGACTGGCTGAATGCTGACTTATTTATTTATTTATTTTATTAAATTTCTATACCACCCCTCTCCTGGAAGGACTTTCAATTTGTTTTTTGTTTGTTTGTTTGTTTGCTTTCTTTCTTTGATTTATTTGACTTCATATACCTTCCTCATACACCTTCCTGAACCTCAACCCTGTGCTTTTATATAATAGCAGAAAACTCTTTGGGTGAAGAAATGGCAAATGTGTCTTTTTAAGGGATTTGAAGGAGAGTGGGAGATGGACTTATATTTATTTGGGGAACAATCTTATCTCATTTGGGGGGGGGGAGATAGATTGGCTTTGGAGATTGGACTTATTGTATTCTATCAATCAATAGTTGATAAGAGATGGTATTAAGAAACAAATGTGGATATTTGATCTGGGACTAAATATTTGGGATGATTTGGGATTGAAGCTTTGGTAAACTTTCTATTAGTTGATTACAATAGCAGTTTGTTAACAGAGGGTTTTGGAATTTCAATCTTGTCTTTCATTACTGTTAATAATTCTTATTACTTTTATACTTCTATGTAATATGTATTCTTGTTGTTTTTCCTGTTAACTATTTTGTTATTAATATAGTATGTACATAACAGACGAACAATTTGTAAACAGATTTAGTAGTGTAGTAGCTAAAATTATTTTGGTCTGTTTCATAAGGAGTGCAAAATTAACACTGTTGTATTATATTAATCAGCTTTCAACTAGGAGAATATTATATGTATGTGTTAATCTTTTCATCTCTTTTTAAGTTGTTTTTTATTCTTTTGTCATTTAAAAAAATATTTTGGTGTTTTGTATTTTAACTTTCTTTGAACGAAAAATTTCTCAGTAGAAAAGTATCCGGGAATTGCAGCCGGTACACAATGTAATTGCCTGAGGTGTTTAGGGTTGTAGACAGAACACCTCTGCTGTGTAAACTGAATTGGGTGCTGGTTTGCTTTCAGGCCCAATTCAAAGTATAGATCAGTGATGGCGAACCTTTTAGAGACCGAATGCTTAAGCTACAACCCAAAACCCACTTATTTATCACAAAGTACCAACATGGCAATTTAACCTGAATAATGAGCTTTTGTGAGGAATTTCAATCACTCTTTCACAACTTGACTTCTAGTGCAGTAGCCTCTGGAGGGCCATCAGATCCTTATTCCTTCCCTCCTTTTCTCTTCCTTCCTTCCAGAGGGACAGAGGCACGTGCACTGGAAATACTTGTTGGGGCTATATGGCAGGAAATACTAATGACTTATGACTTGCATACATCATTGTAGATGATTATGACAGCATAAATGCAACTTGTCCTGCCCATAAAAGTATCCTGTTTTGTTTTTAAACAGACCAGCTCTTCAGTGTGACCATTCTTCTCTCTTATCTCTTTTCACATTTTAGCTCAACTTTTTGTCTTGCTCTGCTTTTTAGTCTAGCAGTCATTTATAATTAAATTTCTCATTCTTCTCCCTATACTTTCTCATGCTTTTCTCCTTTATTTCCTCACTCCTTCTCATATCACTGCTAAATCATTTAGCTTCTTATCAAATTCGTAGCTTTAATTTCTGTATTAATTATTCCGATGTCCTTGTTCTTCACTGTTTTCTTCTGCTTTGTCAATTTACTGAAACATTTGTAACTTTTGTAACTAGTACATCAGGCCAAACCATTCTAGCACAGTCTTCTCCCTGATGGTGCTAGAGTTTTATATGGCCTCTTGCCCTTCAAGTTCTCTACCAGGGGCACCTCCATATTCTACTCAGGTGAGTAGTATAGCTATATTGTTCTTAGGTATGACTACATTATTCTGCCATCTAGTATTTGGAGTAAAATAACAAAAAGAGAAAGACTCCTTTAAATATACTCATCATTTATATCTAAAGCAGTCTGGTTTTATTTTGATCTCTGTAATTAAAGAGATCAGTTAAGAACCATTAAATTAAGTAAATTAAAATGTCAAAGAACCCTCATTGCTAAGTTTCATGCAACTTTAAGCAGAGAATTCTGTGAATCAGTATTTTGTTGTACTTTGTAGTTGATATAAAAACAAACATTTCTTTATAGCAAATTAAATAAATAATAAACATATTGTGCCAATTGTTTGTATCTGAGAAGATTAAGTAGAATGGTACAGTCATTGTTAACAGAGATATAAAAGTTTTTTTACTGTGGTTTATCTTTTCTGCTATTGTTTGAGGGATGAAATCAGTGGTGGGAATTAAATAATTTAACAACTGGTTCTCTGCCCTAATGACCTGCTGGGTGGGCAGGTGTGACAGTACTCAGCCTCCTGCAGCACTCTGTCAGGCAAAATGGGGTGTGGGGGTTAATTACAAAATGTGGGCTTGGCTTTGTGCCATCCAGATCCAGCTAACAAGGGATGTGAACTGCACAGAAAATACAGTTTTGTTTGATTATGAAGAAATATCCCCAAAGTCAGATGTACACTGAATGTAGACTGACTTTTAGCTACACACCTCCCCAGCAAACAGCAAATTTTGAAGCTTCATTTTAGGATGAGTAACCACAGTTTGCATGTTGGAGGTTCCTAAAGGGATGCTGGAAAACTCTGTATTTTAAAGAACATTTTAAAGAACATTTGAGAGAGGGGTGCAGAATAGCTTTTCTCTGCCTGAGGCTGTAGAGACCCGGCACCAATCAAAACACTTTTTGTTTTTTGTTTTTTAAGTATTTTATTGAT
>JANHFK010003386.1:24103-36450 GCA_036250565.1 Sibynophis collaris | reverse complement strand
TAGGGACAGTCTTAATTTAATATATTTTAAATGATTTTATATTTTGTATTAGATGTTTTTTAATTATGACTGTGAGCTGCCCTGAGTCCCGCAAGGGAGAAGGGCGGGGTATAAATTTAATAAATTTGAATTTGAGCATGTCATGATCAAATTCCTGGCAGTTGGCAGAATTAGCCTGCAATACTGCATTCTAACCACTGCACTACCATGGCTCTTACTATACTACTGTATTTTTTGGAGTATAAGATGTACCTTAGTTTTGGGTGAAGAAAATAGGGAAAAAAATCTGTCTACAAGGTATTCATCTGGCTAGCGTCCTTAGTCTGGTCAGTTTCAGCACATTAGTTTGCTGGTTTTGAGCGCTTTTTATTCCCTGCTTGGGGATAAAAAACAGCTTCTAAACCACAACTGATCTTTGGAGAGAGAAACAATGAGAAAAGCAGGCAAAGCACTAAGATCGCTTCACTAGCTAGCGGTTCATTAGGGCTGAATAGCTTCTAGTGCTTTAGCTGAGAGTTGGAGGGAGCAAGCAAAGCATGGAAGATCCCTAGGGCTGAAAAAAAAGCTTCTACTGCTGAGAGTTGGAGGGGGAGGGAGCAGGCAAAGCACGATTGCTTCATGCCTCATTAGGGCTGAAAAAAAGCTTTGAAAAAGCTACATTCAGAGTATAAGTGCACTCAAATTTTCAGCCTCTTTAAGGGGATTAAAAAGTGTGTTTTATATGCTGAAAAATACGGTACTTACTATATAAAGAGAAAAGATTTTATTTTATTTTTAGAAAATACATGCTATTAACACAATTAGGGTTTTTAAAAAAAAAGGTAGAATAATGTATGAAGCAGATACATTCTTGTACAATAATTAATAACTTGTACAAAAATTAATAATAAAAATATTACTTGTAAATGTCCACAGGATGTTTTTGCCATGTTGGGGTAGGAGCCATTGCCATAAATTGTATTAAATCAAGTTTGTTCTTCAATAAACAGTAAAAAATGCACTATTATTTTAACAACAACAGAATATACATTTTCATTAATTTTTACTTATAATCCATTTTAAACAAAAAATATATGCAGTTGCAGAAAGGTCAGCACACGATATTTAAATATTGAATAATAAATTCATATTTTAGTTGTCTTTTAATGTCTACAAAGGAAAGACAATCTGAATTGTTTTTTTTTAGTTCTCTAATTGTCTATTGATTTCCCCCCAAAATTTATTTTTGGAAAAACTTAACAGACATAAAAAAAAACACCAAATACTCATATAAAGAGAACGTACTTTTGTTAAAAGTTGGATTCTTTTTTATTGATCTTGTAATGGTGTGTGGGAATGACCTTGGGAGATGGCAATGGGATGCAGATAAAAGGCAGCTTAGCCTATAGCAGAATGTGGCTGGGGAAAGAGTGTCAGAAGAGACCCTCCTAAGCTTCTCTTCTCTGGCTCTAAAGGAGATGGTGTGGGAAGATGTATTTTCAGACTTGAAAAATTCTGTAAAGACAATGCTTCTCAAACTTTTATCTTTAATACTCAAAACAGCTTATCAGAAAGTGATTTTTTTACCCAATGTAGGTCAGTCGTATTATCCATTATCTCACTTCCCTCTGACACTAATTGGCCAAAGCATCATATGGGAAATAAGACAGTTGTATTAGCTTACCTGCCACTGTCTGTTCCCTTTAGCATCTGCTTTTCCTTCTCTTCATTATAATTATAGGGAAAAACATGGTGCCACTAGCTTACCAAGCCTAGAACACAGTGATCAATTACTTTGGCCAGCAAAGATTCCAGAGGTCACATGCAGATGGCATTGCTGGCTTATACGGGTACAGGGGAAGCTTAGTTGATATTGATAAGAAGGTGGGGATTCCTCTGTCTTTTCTGCATTTGTATTGTTAAAAGAAATATCCAGTTCCAGTTCCAAGCCGGGAGAAAGGCACAGGAGACAAAATGGAGGCTGGAGGTTGATTAGAAAGAACGTTTAATGATGGACAGAACCACCAACCACATGGGTTCTGGGCAGCTGACCACATGGAGTTGAGAGTGAAGGATTTTTATACCTTCTCTTGGGCTTTGTACTTGAACTTCCTGCTAGCCTCATCTTAGTATCTACTTGGGGCAGGAAGCTGGGGCTCTCCATTTCTGTCTCCCTTAAGATTTTTATTTCTGGATAAATACTTTATCCTGCCTTTTTAAATATTTCTCAAAATATTTCATTCTTCTAGGAGAGGGGTGGGTGCTAACTTTCTACAGTATGCTAAAGGTTGTCTAGGTTCAGCAGCTTTGGCAAGTGATACAGGACAGTCTGTAGTGAGCATGTGCTTGGAGCTCCCTTGTGTATGCTGAAATACCGCAGGTTATTTTGGGAGAGAATTTCACCAAGGACATCACAGATTTGTAAACTGGGATGAAGACTCTGAAGTGTCATAATCACAGGGTATGACTTCAATAACTTCTCCTCTCTCAGTTTAGATGACCACTGGCAAAATGGAGGCAGAGCTGGGTAGTGGAGAAGGGGAAGAAATTGCTTCCCCAATTAATAGCTTCTGGAGCTATGGTGGCAATCGATGTATTTTGTCCCAAATAGATTTTGAAATAAAATGGGAAACAGTGTATCAGAAAAAAGTTTGATATTATTTTACTTGGAAAATATGCCTGATGTTTCATGTGTGAGACTAGCATTTTAAAAGAAAACTAACTATATTTCTCCCAGTCAAATTACAGGAAATGGGATTAATGCTTTTTTAGAATCACCAAATTATAAATTTAGATAAGCCATTTCCTGGATATTGTATAATGCCCTGCATTTTGCCTCCACCGGAACAAATACAGTATAGGAGATTCATCATTTCTCTAGGTAATTGGTTTCACTGAAATAGAGAAATTGTCTATCAGTGCCAAAATATTCATGAAGTTATAGAGGATATGCAAGCTATTCCCCACTCAAATGGATGATGCTTAGAATTACTATTATTTTAAAAAGCCAGAATTTGGTGATGTGGCTAGATGTTGCTATCTTGCCACATCTAATCTTTAATTTTAATTTCTTAAAATTAAATCAGTAAATTAAAATGGCTGCAGCATTAGGTAAAATTGGTCAATCTGCCACGAAAAAGTTTGGAAATAAAAGGAATACTAAAAATGATTAGGAAGGAAAGTATAGATGGATGCAAGAAAGAAAGATTAAGGGGATGAGAAGATTCAAATGTAGAGGAGGCAAAGGGAAAACTTGAGAGAAAGATGTAGATGCAGGGATATTAAAAGGATTTCTTCTATTACAGCTTCTGTTGTCTTTCTCTATGGTAAGATTATGTGACAAGAAACCAACTAAAGAAACATAAGACCAGGATCTGATGTATTTGGAGAGCACAATGCTCTGACTAATAATTGTTTTTAAAGAAGACAACAAACACATTTCTCTTTTTACTTCCAATGGAAGGTTTTTTTCCCCCCACAAGCTTAATTACCATGCAGCAGAATGAGTGTTTTCCAGATAATATCACTTCACACAGAGAACAAGGTCAATTTTTCCAGGGTACCAGGTTCCCCTAAAAATCCTCCTCTGACTTAGAAAACATGTTATCAGGTTTTCCTTTTTAAGATTTAATTATCACTTGGAGAAACACACTGTGATGATTGCTGTCTGTGAAGAGAGAATGTCTCCCTGGCAGCTATCCTTCATGAGAATAGCCTCCTTGAATGGCAATTAAGATACAAAAACATTTTTCAATAACAGCAATGAAACCTCCACAGGCATTCAGAGATCTGGAAAATAGGACTCTGAGAAGCAGAATGCAAAGTTGGCAGTACCTTTGGATGAAAGAGAGCAACATCTGGGCCCCGTCATCTTTCTTTGGCTTTTTAGATGAGTTTCAAATTCATCTGTGTAAAATAGAAAACCTGTCTGGTGGATTTAGCTTATTGTACCTGCCTAAAAGAGTGTGTATATGAGTATACATTAGATAGGCCTGTGAGAATCACCAGTGGAAACTTAGTATGTGAATTTTATTAAAGTAATATGTACTGCCTCTTTTTTTCTATATTTTTGTATGATTTGGAAATAATGGTATTTTCATGGTCTGCATTATTAATAGATTGCTATACTTGATCGTCTCCAAAAGCCAAGATCAAAACAGATGAAAGTGCTGTTTAGAGCAGTGGTCCCCAACCTTTCTGGCTCTGTGGATTGGTGGTGGCAGTGGCAGCAGCCGGGAAAGGGGGGGGGGAGAGGGGTGGTTACGTGCAAGTGGTGGCCAAGCAGGCTCATATATGATTTGTGCAACTGCCATTTGTGCAAATGGAGTTTCGTGCACTCATTTGCACTCACCTGCAATGGGTGTGGCCCGGTTACCAATGGACCATGGCCTGATACCAGGCTACAGCCTGGGGGGTTGGGGACCTATCATTTTGGCTCCCAGTGAAAGAGTTATGACCAGGGAAGGTGCCAAGCACTTTTAAAAAACACACAATCTGAATTAGATATGAATAATATAACTTGGTGGGCAGTTAATCTAGCTTTATTATTTCCATATACAGACATATACAGGTAGTCCTTGACCTATGACTGCAATTGAGCCCAAAAATTCTATCGCTAAATGAGACACTTAAGTTAATTTTGCCCCATTTTACAATCTTTCCTGCCACAGTTGTTAAGTGAATCACTGCAGTTGTTAGTAACATGGTTGTTGAGTGAATCTGGCTGCCCCATTGACTTTGCTTGTGAGAAGGTTGCAAAAGGTGACCACATGACCCTGGGCATATATATGAGTCAGTTGCCAAGCATCTGGATTTGGATCATGTGACCATGGAGATGCTGCAAGTGTGAAAAAGGCTCATAAGTCACTTCTTTCAGTGCCATTGTAACTTTGAACATAAAATGAACTGTTGTAAGTTGAGAACTACCTGTATACCGTAGTTGCATTCCTAAGGATTGGGACATGCAGTCTAAAAAATGGGAGGAAAGATGCCCCAAGAAATTATTTGCTTAACACAGCTACCAAGCTCTGTGCCCAAACACATACTGTATGCTGCAAATGGAGAGGTTGCCTATAACAGGAGACTCTTCTGGCAGAGGAATAGGCTGGTTTCAGGGAGAGTGGATCTACCATTACCCAATTGCACTTCTCCCTCATTTAACAATGAAACATTCTACTTCTCTTAAACTTTCCCTATATCAGTCTTTATTGAATTTAAATTAGCATTTGATTGTATTAATTGAGGTAAGTTATGGAAGAAGTTGGAAGTCTCTTCAACTTTAGTTCTCATTTGTAATTAGAAAGACATAAAGCTGATGGTCAGATATAACCCCCATGCTTATTTGACAGCAATTATACTGACAGAAAAGGGACTCAAATAGGAATGTATCCTAGAGCCATTATTATTATCTCTTTTATTCATTAAACATGAAACTCAGTCAACTGAACAATTAAGTATGTGTCACAAATACAACTGACTGGTGCTAATGGTTGATATGAGTTGCTGCCAGCATCCTAGGTATCAACCAAGTACCTTCTTAAAATATATGATATTCCAAGGAGCGCAGTTCTTTTGGAATTCTGCTGGTATTATTGCAGGAAGCTGCAATTTTTTGGAAGTGTTTTGTAAAATTCTTGGACATGGTGCCAAGTGCCCTGATGACAATGGGTATCACTGTTACATGTTTCATCCACAGCCGTGTAGTTTCGATGGCCAGGTCGCGATATTTCATGATTTTTTTCCAGTTCTCTGTCTTCGACTCTGGCATCTCCTGGTACCATGATGTCAATAAATTGTACGTTTTGGTTTTCAACAATCATGATGTCTGGTGTGTTGGGTTCCAAATGACAATCTGTCTGTATTCGAAAGTCCCACAAGATCTTCGCCTTCTCATTTTCTATAACTTTTTCCACTTTATGTTCCCATGACTTTTTGGATACAGGTAAGTCGTATTATTATTGTAGTTGTTGTTGTTGTTTTAGTTATTCCAAGGCAGCCTTGAACTTAGGAAAACTTTTCTGAGAGTAACGAACCTGAGACCTTCTCTACCCATTGATAATCACTCTTGCATAACCTCCAAGGAAGCCATGACTAAACTGTGGACATCTTTCTAAAGGAATGTAAATTACTCCCACAACAATTTAATTTATTAAAAGCTATTAATAACTCACTTAAGCAATTTACAGACATGAGCCAACAACTCAGAATTCAGGTGCAACCTGTTTCTTTGTCCTGGGTGGAGACCAGGGAAAGAAAATGGTGTTGGGGGCACTTTTCGGCTGCCCCATCCCTCAACACAACATTTGGGGTTGTTGTTGTTAAAACAAACAACCTTTTCATTTATTCATTTCACTTGTTAACAATATCCTTTCGTTATGTGAAATTTTTGTTGGTGCCATAAGGGAATGTTTTGCTTAAATAATTGTGAGCAACTCAATTTTTTTTTACACGAAATCACCTTGATAAAAGAATTTGGATACATTGCTTCCCGAATGAATCTCTCTGTGGTATTCTCCCTGTTCTGCCAGGGACGGTTTTAATAAAATGGGTTTAGATTTTCTTGTGTGTTGCCTTTAGAGCTTAGCAGCTGGAGGCATTCCTAATATTTGGTGTAGATAATACTTTCATGCGTTGCCCAGAGGCCGGTTATTTAACAGCAAACCAGAAATACTTACAGAAGGAAGGTTTTTTTTAGGACTGCTGAACAAAACGTGCGGTGATCTATTCTGTATTTTATTTTGCAGAGATGGTGGGTAAAATATAAGCTGCTCAGAAATGGTAGATGGCAGTGTTTGCCCTCCTCCATAAAATTACGTGAGTGAATGAAAGACTCTCTGAGATTTTTTTTTCTTTTTGCACTGAATTCCGTCGTGTTTCATCTTACCTGCACCTCAAAAAAAAAAGGGAGGGGGGGAGACACAATGGTAACTACACCTTTTTTCTGTCAACAAAATGAAGAAACTGCCTGATGAACTTACACCCGTCACACCCTTAGTAAAAGCATTTTTGCAAGGAAACAAAAGGGCCCATTTTAGCTGACTGTAGTTTATCTGCATGATGATGCAAAGCCGGGATATAAAAGAGGGGCTGGAAGAGATGCAGCATGCTTCTGTTTCTGAGTGGGCATGCATGCCCTGTTTTGAATGAGAGAGAGAATTAGTCTACCTGGAAAGAAAGACTCGGACAGGAGAGCTTCTTTTCTTGCTGTATGTTCAGACTATCCAAAGTAGTTCAGAAGCTAGCAACCAGACTCAAATCTATGCCCTTGACTGATCTGGGAACAAACATTGACTATATTGGGTTTGCTTGTGGATAACTATGCATAGGATTACATGGGTAGGTGTTTACTCTTCTACTTTGGTGACCAAAGTCTTATTCCGAAGGCTCCTTCCTGGATACGAGAACGGTATGAGCAGTTAGAGCAGTGCATATAGGTAGTACTCGAATTATAAACGCAATTGAGCCCAAACTTTCTGTTGCTAAGTGAGATATTTGTTAAGTGAATTTTGCCCTGTTTTTTATTTTTTTCTCGCCACATTTGTTAAATCACTGCAATTGTTAGTTTAGTAACATAGGTTGTTAAGTGAATCTGGTTGCCCCATTTATTTTGCTTGTCAGTAGGTTACCAAAGGTGATCACGCATGATTCCAGGACACTGCAACCACCAAGCGTCAGTTGCCAAGCGTCTGATTTCTTTATATATATAGAAGCACGAAACTGAGAACACCAGCCTGAAGATGACGAATGAGACTTCGTCAAAACGTCGCCAAGACACTTCCAATTTCACACGGGAGAAAACCCGAACAACCAAAGACCTACATATACATATATATGTATAATGTCTCATGAGCACCAGAGGGCAGGAGAAGAAGCAATAGGTGGAAACTAATCAAGGAGAGATTAGAACTAAGGAGAAATTTTCTGGCAGTGAGAAGAATTAACCAGTGTGTGTGTGTGTGTGTGTGTGTGTGTGTGTGTGTGTGTGTGTTTTCTCTTACTATCCTGTACCAGTTCTTTTTCTTATCTCATAGTTGCATTAAACCAGGAGGGAGGGAAAAGTGTTAAGGTACATGACTGAGAAACGAAGGTATTTGTGGCTTCTGCCTCAGTTTTCACACCAGCATTAATTCAACAACTTTTTCTCTGCACATTGTCATCTTATTTTCTTACTCCAGCTTGTGGCCTGCCACCCAACTTGATATATCTTTTTTGGCATGAAGAAAACCAAACCAAACCAAAGAGGCCTATCTAAAAGCCTTTCAATAAAAGTGACTTCATTTCTGCCACAGACAGCTTAATTCCTACCGTTATTTAAATGCGATAGCTTTTATTTCTTTGCACAAGCCATTTTATATTAAATGTTCCAATAATAGAATAAGTCCTGGGGTAGGCCCCACATACATCCACTTGTCAAGATGAGGATTCTTATCTGACTACCTGTACTTTGGTACAGGAAAGCCAAAAAAAAACAAAAAACAAGCCATTCCAGTCAGACAATCCTGATGGAATCGTGTACTTAATGTTTCTATAGCTACAAAAGGAGTCACTGTGTTTTGAGCTTTTTATACAAAGACATTAAAGCAGTTTGACAAAATACTGGTAAAACGGTGGGGATGGAAGAAAAACTGGAGGAACTCAAAAAGGTCAAATCCCAATTTGGTGCTTGTACAAAGCATGCCATTTTGATTTGATTATGAGAAGACCTGAAAATTATTATGTCATTTCCAGAGTGGAACATCCTGTTTCCATACATCACTGAATTTATCAGAGTCATGTTCTTAAAAAATAAACAAATGCTTTTTTTTAATCTGATGCTCAAAATCTTTATTTAGTAACAGCAGTAGATCTTCAACAAGAATGCTTCAAATACACTTGAAAATATTTCTTTCCCCCATAGTCAAATTAATATAGCTTATGGATAGACAAATCTGTCAATTTCAGTTTCCACTCCATCCATCCAGTTTTCATAAACTTTACTTTTTTTCCAATCTCAGTTTGCAAATTTTAATATATTTTTAACAAATCCTCCAGAAAGTTCTCACTCATTTGCATTAACTAAATCCAAAAAGTCAAACTATTTTCACTCGGAAAAAAACAATGTGTTGTTTCTTGGTATCTCCATTTTAAAGCTAGGGAACTTGTAAAGCTGAGGAACTAATTTAGTGCTATAAACCTGCTTGAATGCACATGAAAGTCAGATATAGAACTAAGCACACTAGTACTTCTGTCTGCATCCATGTTTAAGTTTCAATTTCTCCAATATTTTTTTCAGTCTCAAAGGATTTGCCCATTACACTATTTTTAAAAAAAATCAAATTTGTGTAAATTAGTACTTCAAACCACACCGAACAAAAGTTTCACTAAACTCTATAGTGTAATCAAACCAGTGGCCTTATAATTCAGTTTTCTAAGTGGTCCTTTGGGCATTTCATAAAAAAGGCAGGAAAGATGGTTATCTATCTAGCTAGCTAGCTAGCTATTATGGATATCTATCTTGGGAAATGAGATTCCATTGATAAGTTTAATATTAATTTATTATTTTTATATAAAGACAAAAGGCAGGATGGGGATGGGAGGGGTAGGGAAGGGTCAGGGAGGAAAAATACTGTAGAAAGATACATTACATCCAGTTTCAAAAATGAACACATTCTCACATATCATAAATCCAAAATAATGCTGGTGTCTTACTACTTAGTCTTCATCCAAGAATAACCTTTGTTGTTGCATTCCATATCTAATCCATACTTTTTCACAGGATGATTAATTCCAGTTTCTAAGAATTCAAAAGTACATCCACATCTTTAAATTATACTGACCTTTATAATACTATATTAATAAACCTATGAATATAAAACCTGAGTGGAACAATAATGAGATATAAGTGTTCATTTAACTTTTGTAGCATAATGGGACTGGCAACCCAGTATTTTTAAACATTCTCTGAGGACCAGTAAAGAAAATTATGATGCACATGATGGTGTACAGCATACCGATAAAAGCATAAGCCAGAAAACTTCAGTTTAAATTGCAACTCAGGCATGAATTCATTAACAACACAATTGGGCTCTAAGGATGGGGACAAGAGAGGGGTAAGTAATGAAACATTCATGATAATACCATCACACAAATATTAAAACTTACATACTTATATCACATAACAGAATTCAGATATATAATAGTCATTTTTCTGCCATATTATCGCATGAATGACACTATTTTAGTATTCTCCTGGTTTGTTATGACTATTGTTGTATATATCCTACAGATCCAAAGCAACTCCTGGTGAGTTGAATGGTGCCAATTTCCAAATAACTGTGCAAAGTAAAAAAAAAAATCCCTGGCATGAAAGCCAGCTAGGTGATTTTGGGCCAGTCATATTGTCAGAACCCAACATCTGGTCAAAATTATACTGTAGTTAGATAAGCATTTGCACTATGGCACTTCCTACATGCAATTATTCTCATAATAATGTAGTATTACCTATTAAAGGCTAACAAAATCTTTCTGGATAAAATGATGTCCACGGAATCTCAATTTCAGATCCATTTTATGCAAGTGAAGCAGGGCCAAATGACTTTCTTTATATGGAATTCTTCACACATCAAATTTGAGCTGTTCCACATTATCAGCAAAGTTATAAAGAGGACTCATTGCATACGGATCACTCTTTTAGGACTGCTGATAGGGCATTTAGCCATTTACTGCAAAGTTTGTCCTACTTACCATGAAAATTGATTTATTGCCAAGAGTCCCCTTGATTTGAACAACTTCCCAGGAGGAAATGTAAGTCCTGCATTAGGTTGTGTTTTGTGTTTTTTTAAGATTACAGTAAGAAAGGCTATGTACAAAGTTGCTTGGTTCTTTGAGAATCCTAGCTATGAACATGCCTGGTTACTCATGGGAGCCAAAGAAAGCTTTCTGAAGATACTTTGAACTGCCTGAACTTCCACTTTCTGGTACAGATGAGAGAGCCTTCTTCTATAATGCTCCAATTCTGTGGAATTCACCCCCTATAGAGATGAGTTCGGCCCCCACTTTCCCAGAGTTAAATGGGAAAAGTGCATAACTCCTACTAATTTAATAATTGCATTTTACCTTGTTTGTTAATTAATGTATTTAATGCTTGATTGAAAGGCAGGCCATACAACTTAATAACAAATAAGCATAAATATTGTAAATAATGGCTTGCGAAAAGAATTTGGATATTTGAACAGGTTTCAGGCATCTATATTCTCTAAGGTTTGGATGGTTACCAAAGATTATATCATTGTCTTGTGGAAATAAAGAATAAGCCATACCTGCTTTGGATTTGAGCTGATGTTATGTTTGAAAGACTGAAAGCAATGCTAAGGTTTGCTACTGTGCCTATTTGGAATTCATTTTATCTTTAGTTATTAATCAGCCATATGCTTATTTTAAATAGTTGTCTTGTAAATTATTTTATTTATTTTATTCGATTTTTAGATCGCCCTTCTCCTTCGCAGGACTCAGGACGGTTTCCAGTCAATATTAAAAACATAAATACAAAAGTTAAAATATCAATTAAAATAATTAAATTAGATTCGACTGCATTTACCCATAAAAACCCCAAATTAAAACCCCAGACCCTAATTACATTAAAAAACCCTATTAAACTAAAGGAAACTAACCCCTATTAAACTAAAGGAAACCTATTAAACTAAAAAGGAAAGGTTATAAATTGCTTTTTAAAATCAATTAATTACAAATGCTAATCGTTATAATCAAAAAGTAATTTGAGGAATATGTATGTATAATGCACTCACTGTGTATCTCAGTATCTTTGTCTGATTGGCTGGTATCACATATGTTTGTTTACAATAGCAAATATAAACAAATTGACATGAAGATGACAACAACACTGGAGCAACTGCAGCAACTAAAACAAAGTTTCTTAATCAGAGGAAAAGAGAGAATTGCTTCAGCCAAAATACTTTTACCAAAATGTTTTTCTAGCAAAGAGTAACTAAAACATTAAAAGTATAAAATTGCTATTGTTGCCATATTTATACCCTGCCTTTCTGCTTACAATAAAACAAAATACAAAACAGTAAAAGTAAAAACAATATAGTCAAAATTAAAATAGCATTGAATAATTCAACACAGCATGCTAATGTTTAGCAAAGATTAGTTTGCCTGCCTTTTTAATAAAAATATATATTTATTATATATATATAATAAATATATATACTATATATATATACTCATGACCTATACTGGGTCATGAGTCACAAACATGTGCAAAGATAACAGAATTTGGCAGCTTAGTTTTTTCTAACCACAGAGAACATATAGCAGAAGAAAAACCATTCATAATCAGTTCCATCTAAATTATTACTATGTTCGTTTGT
>JANHFK010003384.1:71489-82817 GCA_036250565.1 Sibynophis collaris | reverse complement strand
GGACGTCAACTCCCAGAATCCCCCCCCCAGCATGCATTAAGAGGGGTGGACTTCCATTCCCAGCATCCCCCAGCCAGCCATGCTTTAAGATGAGTGGACTTCAACTCCCAGAATCCCCCAGCCAGCATGCTTTAAGAGGGGTGGACGTCAACTCCCAGAATCCCCCAGCCAGGATGCTTTAAGATGGGTGGGCTTCCACTCCCAGAATCCCCCAGCCGGAGTAGCCGAGCCCTTCTCCCTTAGCTCAGTTCCAGGATTTCCGGTTTGTTTGAAGTCAGGCTGTGCAAATAAACCACCTTTGCTGGTCTGTTGACTTTTAGGAATGTGCTGGATTTAATGCTCCTTTGCTTTTATGCCTGTTGCTAAATCTCGGCCTCCCAGCATTCCCGAAAGCTCCTTTTTCTTAAAGGTGCCTCCGAGAGAGAAGGGTCGGAATTGAAGCTGAAGGATTTAGGGGCAGGTTTGATCCCAACGACTCCAGGATGGTCGGGAGTGTAAAAAATGTAATAATACAATGCTTTCAAAAGGACTGAGCAGAAACGCAAGGCTGAAGTGGGTGGGTCTCCACATCTGAATGGACGCCTGGGTACAAATAGAAGAGAGTAGTTGTCGCTCAGAGTTGGAGTCTGGGGTCTTTGGTGCCCTCTGACCTGAGTAGTTTTCTTGCAGCCGTTTTATGACCCAACTAGGGAACATCATCAGTGCTAGAAGAAAGTTGGGTTTGTAGAGCGGAGGAAGAGGAGGAAAAGGAGAAGGAGAATGGCTATGTGGGTCCTTGGTGTTGTCTGAACTTTGTGGTTTTCTTGAGGACGTTTCATGACCCAACTAGGTAACGTCATCAGTGCTAAGAGGGTTGTGGAATGGAGGACAGTGAGAGGAGGAGGACTGTGGGGTCCTTGGTGTTCTCTGAGCTTGGCTGTTTTCTTGCAGACGTTTCGTGACCCAACTAGGTAACATCATCAATGCTAGAAGGGAGAGGGGTTTGTGGAAAGAAGAGGAGGAAGGGGAAAGGGAGGAGGAGGAGGACTGTGGGGTCCTTGGTGTTCTCTGAGCTTGCTCATTTTCTTGCAGGCGTTTCGTGACCCAACTAGGTAACATCATCAGGGCTAGCGCAGAGTAAAAGAGAGGAGAAAGCATCTGGAGCTAACCGAGGACTTACGGGGTGCTGACTCAGGAATTCTGGGAGTTGAAGTCCACAGGTGGGAAAGGGGCCGTCGTTTCCTTCCTCTAACCTAAGAGTACCACCATCCAAGAATGCACTGCCCAATTTCTTTCTCTGCATTTGGTATTGGAAGATATAAGCTTTCCAAAGCCTTTTGGATTGGCTATAACAAATCAAAATTCTTTTCTTCCTTAACACTGTAGTTAAATGTCTTTATATGGCTGTAAAATAGATGACACAATCTCATGCCACCATTATAATTCACAGTCTTAATTTGTTTGCAGAAGGCAAAGCACACACACACACACACATACAATATATTAAAAACCTGAAAAGAAAATGCCATTAGGATTTCCTTTTTTGTGTGAATAAAGGTGAGGGATTTTTCTTGATCTAAGAATGGCAGTTTGGGTGGGATTCTGACTAATGATATTTAGAAATTCTTGTCATCTAGATGGAAAAAAGTATTTGTTGACTAAGATAGTTAAATTCCTTCAAACAGATTTGGAATAATTGAAAATGGAAAAAATCTTGTGTGGTGATATCCTGAGGCTTTTATCCTAATATATATATATACAAATTCAAGGAATATTATGTTATTCCTATGTATTTTCATCTTTTCTTAAAACTATACTAGGTAGAGAAGCCATGCATTACGGTACTGAGAGCTCCGTCTGTCACATAAAATAGTTAACCCACACAAAGGTTTATCATCTCAGTATAAATTAGGCCTTACCATACTTTGAAAATTAGAACATTGAATGAAATAAAAAAATATTTAACAAATCAAATTAGGATAAGCTAAATGTTTCAAATTTTTTTAAAAAAGCACTTCGAATGATTTTTGAGTTGCTACATAGTCTATTTTAGTTTATGAAGTTGTTTTAAAAATAATAACTGATAATAAAAACAGGATTGTGTATAGTTTGTGAATGAAAATGTGAGGTTGATGAAAAAGTACCTTGAAAGTTTTGCCAATATTTGTTTGAAAACGAAGTGTTATCAGTATGTCAACAATTATTTTTAAGGCATATTCTTTTGAGTCCATAGAATAAAACAGATAAAATATTATCAACCTACTTAGATTTAATTTTGGAAATGTTATGTGATTGTGCTGTATAATAATAAAACTTGTTGAGCATACAAAATGATACTTCTGTCATCTGTTTTTGCTGCAACTGATTACATAATGTACCATTCAATTGTGGCCTATATTTACTTCGTCATTATAAATGAGTTCATTATGCAAGGAATTGACTGAAATGCTGAATCAGGACAACAAACTTCTGTATTTCTGTTTATATAAGATTAGCCATGTTACTGTAGTTTCAGGGTTCTTTTATTAGCTTTTTTATTAACTTAATTATATCTACTGTTGTTTCTTAATGTATATAGGACATTATTTCATATCTGAGTACCTTTGTGTGTTTTAGTTTTTCTATTCTACAAGATCCTTTATATTGGTAAAGAAATCTCAATATAAATTGAGATGGAGGAAAGTGGAGAGGGTGGTACGTTGATGGCATAATATGAATTGGAAAGTAGGAACAAGATTTTCCAGCTATGTTTTGGAGATGTTTTGTTGGCTCCTATGTAATTTATATTGAATGGTGTTTTGTTTTGTTTTTTGGTGTTTTGTAGTTCTAAGGGGCAAGAAGCTTTTTGTGACAAAATTCAGCAATATGATCAGAATTTGTATTTGACTCTAGGGATTCATGCTGATGACACTTGCTTAAAATGGTTGTAATCTGCAGTTGTTATTTGTATAGATTCAACACACTTTTTTCTGATACAGTGTTGCTGCTTATGGATTTGAGTACAATCATATAATTTGGAGAAGATTCATAAATCCCAGTTTTAGCCTAGAATAATCATATCAATAAACAATGAACTAGTAATGAATTAGTATATAATTGAATACTTCAATTTTATTTTTCCTTTTTTTTCTGTTCACTTTTTACTTCATTGACGATAGGACAAATATTTCCATGGACTTTACCACAGCATATAGCATTATTGTAATCCTACTTATAGTTAAGAAGAATGGGGACTATTTCCTAAACTGCAGCTAATGTCAATTTTCATGAAATCTGAATCATATCAAAGCATACAATTAATAGAGCTACTATTGCAAAACTTTTACCAGGAAGTAATGTACATTTTAGCTCTAAGCCTGGAGCTATTATTGTGAATATAAATGTTAAATGTAGCTATAATCAGAACTCTCTACTGTCAAGAAAAAAAAATCTCATACTATTTAGTTCTTTCTGTCATTTGCATTTAGAAGTTACTGCAGTTTAGTATATTCAGGTTCAAAATTGCTCTAGGCTAGTTTGTGATTTAAAGCATCAGGTACCATATTAAACACTACATTTGAAATTTCTTAGGAACTGTACAAATTATCATTCATTTTGAATGTTTATTCCATATAAAGGTAAAGGTTCCCACACACACATTTCCCCGAAAATAAGACCCTGTCTTATGTTTTTTTGAAACCTGAAATAAGCGCTTGGCCTTACTGCCATGAGCTCAAAAGCCCGATTGGACTTATTATCAGGGGATGTCTTATTTGAGGGGAAACAGGGTAGTCGTTTCCAGCTCTAGAGACAGTGCTTATATCCATTTCTAAGCTGAAGAGCCAGTGTTGTCCAATGTCTCTGTGGTCATGTGGGCAGCATGACTAAATGCCGAAGGCACACAGAGTACTGTTACTTTCCCACCAAAGTGGTTCCTTTTTTCTCTATTTGCATTTTTTTACATGCTTACAAACTGCTAGGTTGGCAGAAACTGGCATAGTTCTTCCAAAGTTCGACCAAGTCTTCTCCTCCTTCTTGGTCTCGTAATACAGATCAAACATGCACAGTCTTTGGAAGAACTTTGCCCAAGACTTCTCATATATTCACAGGCTAGCCTGATGCTCCCAACAATGAGTTTGGTGGAGCTCTATGGAAACATCTTCCAGCTCTTCAAGATCAATTTTAAGAGCGCCAAGAAGCTGACAGCAAAAGTAGCAGTGGTGAGGGTGATGGGCGAGTAATGTGTACCTCTGTGGTCCTCTCCTGGATGATAGCCAGGGCTTCACCGCCACCTCTTTTCCTCAGAGGCATGGTGTCTGTTTCCCCCTCACAGCCCTGGGACATCTGCCTGCCCTCCCGCAGCACCGCCACTGCGGTGAACATGGTGGCTTTGTCTCCCCAAAGGGCTGCCTGCCCACCCACTGGCCTGGCTGGGCTGGGCCAGGCCATAAGCAGTGTGTCTCCCATCATGGGTTGGATGTGCGACCCGACCTCAGAAGGCAAGGGTGTGGGGGACCACCAGGAAGGCAAGCATGGCAGGGCTGCTATCTCCCTTCCTCAAGGCCAGGCAACCCTGATATGCTTGCCTGCCTTCCTGACGGTCCCCATGGACAGGCCCATTTGCCTTCCTCCCTCCCTCCACCACCATCTCTTTGTTCGGCTGCTTACCTTCCATGTTAGCTGGTCCAGAGTCGGGAAGGCAAGCTGACTGGAGTTTTTGGCAGCCCCCAGCCAGCCATCACTGCTGGAAAGTGGCTGGCAAAGAAACCTCTGAAAAGGCTTCTTTGCCAGCTGCTTTCTCCGCAGCCCGCCAAAAAGTAAAGTCAAAAAAGCTGCTGCCATTGTCGCCATATTCTTTGCACATGAGTATCCCATTGGACTTGCAAGGCAATAGGATACGTGTGTGCGAAGAACATGGTGGTGATGAACATGGTGGCCAGGGCAATCGAGTGACAACTGGGGGACTGGTTTGGGGATGTGGCCAGCCAGCAATCGCTCCTGGTTCGGCGACCTTGGCCAAATTTCCACCAATAGTACGTGTGAACTGGTGCGAACTGGTACCAACCTACCACTGATAGATAGATATATATATGTGTATATGTGTGTTTTGTATGTGTATGGGTAGATATATACTTCTTTTGAGACCAGGCAACAAAATTACATTTTTAATTTTTAATTTGTGCCTTTGTGCTCACAGTAAAAAAAAAAGACAATAAAGCTTATCTTGCCTTGCCTTGCCTTGCCCTGCCCTGCCCTGCCCTGCCCTGCCCTGCCCTGCCTTATTTTATCTTATCTTTAAAAGAGAAGGTTCAAAAAGTTGCACCCTCAGAAAATCATCCCACAGTCTTTTCCCAAATTTTATGTCTTATTCTGTATTTCTTACCTGAATACTAAATAATTTTTTATAAGCCTGGTTTGTTTATAATCAGGAGATGAAATATAACCAAAAGCAGTAGTGTAGAGATGAAAGGATGAGTATAATTATATTTCAAGTTCTAATGCGAGATTAAAGAAAAAGGAAGGAAACTAATGTCAAGCATATTTTAAAAACAGAATATGGCAAACTGGTAAGAAAGTCAGTTTCAAAGTCATATTTAAAAGTGTTTTTAATTGTAAAATTTGCAGACCTAAAGATCTGACTTGGCTTTTCATTACATGGAATGCAAACATTTTTGTGTTTATGTGGGAAGGCATAAAGTGTATCAAGTATCCTCTATAAATGATATACTGTATGTTCACTTAAATACAGTTCACTCGTTGACTTTATAGATGCTATTAGAAGAATATCTTACATGCAAGGGATACAACATAAATACATAAGATAATTCTACTATTTCAAGTCTTATACTGCATTATTTTGTAGATTGTTCAGGAAATGCATTATGATTATTATAAATCAGTTTAAGATTGTTTTCTGCTCAATTGAACAGCTGTTATTTTGAAAGCAAGTGCCCAACATTATAGCCTTCCAAAACTACACACTCTTGAAAACACATTTTAATATTTCTCTCCTGAGAAAAGTTATTAGCAAAGAACACAACAATTGAACATTTTTGGTAGGCAAAAACCTTAATGAACTGAACATGGAATAAAATTTTGTTGCTTTAAATCTCAAATCAACTTCAAATCTCAAACCAGCTTTAAATCTCAAATCAACTTTAAATCTAAAATTGATTGCAAACCTAAAATTGGCTGTAAACTAAACTCAACAACGAATCTAAACATGTCATCTGAACATGAATTTCAAATCTAAATTTCACTTTGACTGAATTAAACTCTTACTACCAATGGCCAAAGCTACAATGATGCTTTCCTCTATAATATTTTCCTAATGTGGAGATACATCTCTACTGTTCTTTAAACCAGTAAAATATCAATTCTAATTCATTCTTGTTTACAAATATTTTATTTTTTGATTGATTGATATGGACTGGAATTAATCTAAATCCAATCTTCTAGAAATAACAAGTCATGATTAAATGCATATTCTTTTACTCATGGACCAGAATGTGTAAGTCTTTTGGAATAAATAAAGAATTTTATCAAATGGCTTCACAATTATATTTGTTTTTAGAATGATACTTTCTTACAAAAAGAGTTTAGTATGTTTTGAGTTTTGCAGATAAAATTAAAATCCTAATAAGTGATAGATGTACTTTTTACACAAAAAATGATGAGATTATGGATACTAAAATGTTCTAATATCACATTCTAGGGAAAAAAAGGCAGAGACTACTATCTCAATGTCTTGGCTTGATTTATTAAATTAGTTCATTAGAGTAGAGTTTCTTTTCTATGGTTAGATTTACTCCTGGAAAAACAAAACCAGATTGGTCATAGAATAGTGAATGGACTAGCTAAAACCCTAGATTTCCAAAATTCATCTATGGGATGCAGGTTATATGTAAAAAATATAAGAAAAGCATATGAAATAAAAGGGAAAAGCAATAGATGATAATTTCTTGAATTCAGCAAAACAGGCCACTCATTTCTAAAAGTTACCTCTATCCTGTATTCCTTTGAAAATGTGAACCACCCACACTGATTATTCTCTGACTGCAAATTACTGTGGGCTATTTATTTAATGTGCTCAGTCAGCTATATGTGAGTCTTACATCTTCTTCTATGAGTTGAAAAATGAAAAGAGGTGCACTTTCACATAATTAAGTGATTTAGTAGAAATGTCTGAATTGCTTCTAAGGATGCTGATTGCATGTCCTGCTCTTCAGACACCTGGAAATATTAATCTAAAAATATACAGCTGTTTGCCAATGGGCATCTTGGCTTTTCAACTGGGTATCACATGAAATACACACATATTACACTGTAGTTGCATTTCCCAATGTTATAATATTGTAATTTTTACAACATGGTAAGAAAACTTGGGATGGCTGTACCCAAGACAGTGGTTTTGTATAATCATAGAGAATAGCTGTGTTCATACAATTACACAAATGGAAAGAAAATATTCAGAACATATAAAGCAGGGGTGAAATCCAGCAGGTTCTGACAGGTACTGGAGAACCGGTAATGGAAATTTTGAACAGTTCGGAGAACCAGTAGCGGAAATTTTGAGTAGTTCAGAGAACTGGCAAATACCATCTCTGGCTGGCTCAGGTGTGGGTGGGAATGGAGATTTTGCAATATCCTCCCCCCAGGAGTGGGGAAGGAATGGGGTTTTTTCAGTACCCTTCCCCTGCTATGCCCATCAAGCCACACCCACCAAGCCACACCACATCACACCCACCAATTCACGCCCACAAAACCAGTAGTAAAAAAAATTGGATTTCACTACTGATATAAAGTATTGCATTCATTTCAAGGATTGCAAATATAGTATTATGCTTTTGTGGGAAAACATGAATATACAAAGTATCCCAAGCATCCTTTATGTATGTTACCCTAAATATAGTTCACTAGTTTATTTTATATGAGGAATATCATACATGCAAAGGATGTAACATAAATTCATAGGAGAACACTACTATTTCAATCTGAGGTTCAGAGGTTCAACAATATTCTAAAGAAAACTTAGAACTCAACCACAGGTTGATCCACTTTCTGAAAAAGGTTTTAGTACTCTTGGTTAGTAAATAGTACTTTGTATTCTTAATCCACTTCTCCTGAATTAATAATGATGTCTGTTCTCTATAATACACAAATAAAGACTTTTTCAAAGCAGTTCATGACCCTCAGGCATGCAAATGCAAGACTATAAAGCTGTAGAATAAGCCACAAATTTCACAATGTAAATCAGAGAGTATATACACATAGAAAGACTACAGAGACACACATTTCCCTGGAGTCAATAAATGCAGATTGGAAATTCACTTGTTTTTGGAATGGTGTGATGGGCAAATTTACAAGCTGGAGTGAAACTACATATCATGCTATACCAAAAACATTAGAACAGTATTTATCAAAATGGGGTTGTTTTTCTCAAGGGGAAATCACATGACAGTAAATGGGGAGTTACAAAAGAATGCTTTTCAGGAAAAGTGTATCAAACAGCATTATCAGTTCAGTTCTGAAAATATGCTGAATTCAAAGCAAGGCAACATTCCAGAGTCTTGTATGAAACTGGAATGTTCATTTTGTTGTGGTTTTAGACATTATATTAGCTCTTGAAAGGAAAGGAATAATCTTGCTCCTATGCAAATCTTTGTCCACATGATATTACCTCTCTCTCGAAGGAGAATTAGTGCAGAGGGAAATGAAGGAAGAGGTGTGAGATTGTAAAAGGCAGAGAATTGTAAGCAAGGAATGGGGACAAAGTGAAAGCATCAAGCAACTGGCTGGAAGGAAGGGAGATCAA
This sequence comes from Sibynophis collaris, assembly GCA_036250565.1. Taxonomy (NCBI): domain Eukaryota; kingdom Metazoa; phylum Chordata; class Lepidosauria; order Squamata; family Sibynophiidae; genus Sibynophis; species Sibynophis collaris. The sequence goes on along the minus strand of JANHFK010003384.1, from coordinate 74,044 downwards.
ACTGACCTTTTTGGAAGCTGTTTGGGAGGCTCTCTGTCCTAAAGCTCCAGTCTCTCCATTTGAGAGGATGCAAGGAGGCAGAAGGGTGGGGGCCAGTGGATGGGCAGGGCTACATTCGATGTATAAGACACACCCAAATTTTCACCGTCTTTTAAGGGGGGAAAAGGTGCATCTTATACTCCGAAAAATACGGTATGTACCTTTTTGACAAGGGCCTAATTTGCTATTCCAGAAATGGCCAGATGGTCACATTTGAGGTAAATGTGTTAAGGTCTTATAGCTATGAGTACAGGAGAAACTCCAGATTATGAGCTTACTGCATCTCAGAAAATAACAACATTCTGAGAATCAAATAAAGATTATCTTTGTTACTTTAATGCAGATTACTGTTTACTGTAGAGGTCAAATCTTATTGCTGCATTTGGATTCTTCAACAATGGCTAATCACATCTAAAAGTCTTGCTAAAAAAGCCAATTCCTGAATAAATGGTCTGAAAAATTTAGATTACAAGTGAGCTTCATTTGAAGCCTGACAATTACGACCATTTGATTTCCAAACTAAATAAAAGTTATCATTGGCAGGAAATTGATGTTCTTGCCTAAGATCTTATTTTATGCAATAATATTCAAGTCTCACGAGGCAATGTGTGAAAATGAAAAACTTTGGTGACTTCACAAGTGTTTGAATCTGTACACTATCCACCTATTTACATCCAATAGTTTTGTAGACTCCATATTTTCCCAGGACTATAAGATAGAATAAAGGCCTCAAGTGAATTGAAAATGAATACACTGTACGTTTTGAAATGTGGATTTATAAAAATCTATCCTACTAAACATTAGGAAGAAGAAGCATTAAACTCTTGAACTTGTTATATGCTACTTGATTAATTCCTCTTTGCATGTTTAATGATTTTATTTTGCTACTGAAGTCACTTTGCAAAATTGTTACATATTGGTAACATATTGTTACATATTGGTATGCTGTTTATAGAAGGTATGATGTGAAAGAAATCCAAGTCAGTTCCCTCAGTTTCATTTGACAGCATTTACTCAGTAGATGTAAAAACTGCTTTTAGTAGTAGAAAAGAGATGGAAGACCATTTTACTCTATTCTTATTTTTGTTTATAGCTCACATATATCCTTGTTCCTATCTTTGTTTCGCTTGGACTGATCTGAAAATGGCCATGGCATGATTCTATAAATACTTAAAGGTGAAAATAAATGGTGTTAGGAAATGAAACAATTGTTTACAGAAGAATGTGCAATAGCAGTGAAGTTTGTGGGCAATTGAGCTCTTAGGTATTTGCTAGCTGATGACTTACCCTATTTCCCCAAGTCTTATGGCATTCACAAATTATCTTCTGAATGTGAAATAACTTAAAAAAACTGCTTTCATAGTTAAGACATTTTGAAGAGTCATATTTTTACACGTTCTCAGTGAATGTTTGTCAAGCAAACCATCTTAGACAAAGCAGAAGTTTGGAATTTGAAAGCCCAAATGTTTATGCAAACATTTTAAAAAGTTGTTTTTTTATTTATTTAGAAAATACATATATGTAATTTATTTAGAAAATACATATATGTAAGTCAGCTGAAAATAATGAACACAGGATGATCAGATTGAGTAATACCGCTAAGAACAGGTCTTCATCATACTTACCTGTTCAATGGAAAAGTGGTTTGCTTTAAGGGACAAACTCAAGGAGCATTTGAAGCTCGCTTCAGTAATATTTCAAGTGTTAGAATATATTGAAAAACAAATGATTTCCCCCCTTTCTTTGGTTATCTGTCCCACAAAAAAATTAACATTGAAGAACTGTCTGAAAATATTATTGCAATCAGAACAATTGCCAAGCAAGTGAAAAGTAATAATTCTTGCTATGCAATATTTTACCAAACAAATAATTTTGGAAAATATAATACATATTCTGTCTCTGAGTTTGAATTCCAAGGCATTAAGATAGTTTTTTAAAATATATCAGTTCAAAATAAAATATGATAAAAATAAAAATCAGATTAAAACAAAAAACAAAGTAAGAATATTACAACATGTGGTGAATTCATTGGTTGGATCAGATATATCTGATTTTATAGATAGTTTAACAGAATTGATTCTATTAAAGGAAGTTAAATGATAATGATTTGAAAACTGAAACTTTATAGAAAAGAGATGAAAATTTCCTGAGGTGTTTACCATATAAAGAGTTATGATATAGATCCTAGGATCCCTAAAAAGTGAAGAGTGTAATAGGACATGAGCTATAGTTAAGGTGACCAGATTTTAACATTCATAAAGTGGGACACCATTGACCCGAAAGGGGGGGTCTTGATTATACCTGGTGCTACAAACTCATCCTCAGTGCCCCCCACCCCAGGCGTGAAATCTAAAATATTTTCCCTACCAGTTATGAGGGTGTGGCTAGGTGGGCATGGCTGGGTGGTCATGTGACCGGGTGGGCGTGGCCCACTGTTTTTGTTGCTAAGGGAAGCAGTTTTTAAGTGAATTTTGCCCCATTTTACAACTTTTCTTGACACAGTTGTTAAGTAAATC
>JANHFK010003384.1:20213-38817 GCA_036250565.1 Sibynophis collaris | reverse complement strand
CTCTCTCTCTCTCTCTCTCTCTCTCTCTCTCTCTCTCTCACACACACACACACACACACACACACACACACACACACTTTCTCTCTCTCTCTCTCTCTCACACACACACATGATAGATTCTGATAAATTCCCTTTAAATGAAGAACTTGATTTCTTGTTAAAATCTTGCTATTTTGTTCTTCTATATTTTCCAGCAATTAGGAGAAAAAATATTATTTATAAAAGTAAAAGTAAAAATGTAGTGAGATGAAGAAAATTATGCCATATATTTAAGATAAGCTTTTGTTGGGAATCCATATTGGAAATAGCTAAAGTAGACTAGGATTCTATATTTATAGCAGTAGTTGTTGTTAACAGTGTCTTGTTATCCTCCTTTTTTATATAAGTAATAAGAAAAATTGCAAGTTAGCATATAGTTTAAACCCATGAAGATTCTTTTCTTCCTTAAAAGGATAAAATTATCTATGTCTTCAGCCTTAAGTAGTATGTTGGAAATTGTGACATTAAAATTATCTGTTTTCAGCCTTACCTTTCATACTGGGTTCAGTAGTCTCACTTAAAATAATAAAGCAAAGTGAGTTTGGAGATTTAAAAAAGTTCAGAGTGAATAAAAGGTATTAACTTCATCTCGTGCTACACTTCCAATAATATGCTATTTTAACAAAAATCTAGAGGAGAATTCAGGCTTAAATTGGTCATTCATGTCTGTCCAGTGTTGTATTTCTGTGTATACTGAGCTTAATCTCTGCCTAGCATTCAATTTAAAGGTAATACAGGTATAAGTAAAATAATATAACCATGGTTTATTGCAGAACTTCAGCCTCCCAAAGTCTAGATATAGTTTCATAGTGGTACTTTACTCTGCATTCACTCCTTTCATGCATACTTTTTATTATCTTTAATTTTTATCCTCTTGAGTCTAATTTTCAATGTTTTCTTTTTTTAATTAAAACTGTTTATTACTAGAACAAGGGAAATGACTTATTGGTTCTTGTTTCAGCAGAGTAGAATCTTCTGTCAACTTGAAATGCTTCCCTTGGAGGCCAAATCTTATCCTTACAGCCACTTGATGAATTTATATAAATGCATAATATAAATTAATTTTATGCATATTTAGGAACTGAACTTTTGCCCTTCCTTTAGCCGTCTGAGTATTTTTTCAAAGCTGGAGGTGAATTAAAAGTGGAAACAGAGATAGGACCAGATGGAATATGATGTGTTTACTCGGGTAAAATATAATTAAATATGATTTTGTAAATTTTAGAAGTGCTAGACATGCCGTAAAAAATGATTTTGCAGCGGCAATTCATTTTTAGTATCTCCTCATTTTTACATAATATTAAAAGTTTTCATTGGGATATACAAATATCTCTCTACAACCTTTTTAAAATTCATATGTGTTAGTCATATTTTAGAGGGGGGGGATTGCTTGAAAGTGTTAAATATAAGGGAGGTGTTGAAGCCTTGTCTGACATAGTGCTTTTCTTCTTCTTTTCTTTAAAGTATATAGAATTATATTATTGAAAATTGATGGTTCTTTTGCTGCATTTTATGTATGCTTTGTAAATTCTTGAATGGATCACATACAAACTATTGGTCATAATTCCTATTATCTTGATATGTGGGATATGTGGAGGACAAGCAGGCCAAAGTTACAAAATGGGCATCAAAATTCAACAAAACACAATCCCATCACACATTGACACATAATCATGTAAGTGTGGAATTTGTGTCATGTACATGACCTAATTTTGCATAATCTTGCATTGCTGGAATTCAGTGACCCCATCATTTCTGACTATTTGCTCCTGTGTCTCTATATCATCTACTCTTACTCCATAGTTCCACACATAATTTTTTACTATCCTTAACCCTATTGAACTGGAGATGATAAAAAAATAAATCTAGGAAACTTCTGCATTTAGTTAAAATGGCTACTTGAAGAATGCCATCTTCCTTATTCTACCTGTTTCTGTGTGATGTTCAAAAATAGGCTCCAAAGGATAAGAAGAATTGCTGAAATATCACAGAAGGTTGGTATAGGAAACAGCATGGCTAAATTGACTAAAATCAATTTTAAAACCATACATCTTAAATAGACATTTAAATCATTAAATCCAACCATTGCTCAGGGGCAATTCTATTTTACCAATGCCCATTCTGATGTAGTAGGAGCCATCACACAAAATAAAACGAACTCTTCCACCAATATAAAATGTTAAATATATCATAGTCATGACAAATATACTTTAAGATTTTCAAGGGTCCCATTTTTGTGGAACATGGAGAAATGTATTAAATGTTCAAGCAAAACCTAATTTACATCTGATTCTCACCAATAACCACTTACCCGCGGAAGACAACAATGTTCCTATGTAATGGCAATGAGGATTAATTTGCAGTGGCAAATTGCAAGAAGTTTTGTTATATTTAGTAACATATCAAAAAATATGTTCAATAGAGCCCTCCATGGTTAATTATTGGAATCAAGATATTTTCCCTTGTGATATACATGCCTAAAAGATATTAAACGATTTCTTGATTTTTCATTAAGTTGTTGCATGTGACAACATTTGTATATCTGAGATACCATACTTATATGATTGGAAAATAAGGTTTCCTTTTTCCAGACTAATAATCAGGAATAATAATCTGTGGATTGGGACGGAGGCATCTTGCATGTGCTAGATAGCATAAAATATGGTTTTGGAAATAAATAAATAGGTATATTACTATTTATATAAACATTACTGCCATAAAATATAGAAATGTTTGAAGATTAGCTGAAGCTTAGAATGGCTGCTTGTCTGCAGAAGTTTTACAGTTCTTTTTCAACACCTAAATAGTAGGATTGTGCAAAGCTTTGAAAGAGGGTTTTTTTTTTTACTTCAAAGAAGCTTCAAATAAAATACCCTCTCAAATTTGTTGTGTGATACAACAGAGGTCCTATCACTTCTAAGATCAAAGTGAAGAAACCATGTTTCTTTAAGGCATGTTCTGGAGCCCTCTTAACCTTATCCTGTAAAGCTAATCCTATGGTAGATAGCTGAAACAAGCCTTTCTCTACAGTACTGTTTCTCAAATTTCAGTGAAGATTGCAGGGAATGTTCCTCTGTACTTCTTACCTTATTAAGAAAGAAAAAAATGCAGAAGTTCCTTTTATGTTGCTGGTCTGTCCAGTCTCTGCCTAGGTGACCAGTGATTTAAGAGGCTCAGTGGTGGACAGGTGTCCTTTCAGGTGGTTTTGATTCTCCTAACCCTACCAGCAGATGAACAAAACCAATGACACAGAAAGCTTCCTTTATGCCACTAGACTCTTTCAACTGTTCCAAATGGCCAGCAGTTTGGAAAGACCAGAGAAGGGAAAGATACCATCCTGCTGGTTTCCATATGCAGTATCAGAAGAAAGTCAGTATACCAAAGGACCAAAAGGTCTTCAAGAAATTTTGAAAACTGAGAGGAAAAATTGTCCTGCACTATTGTTCAGAGAGATTCAAGGTCACCTAAATTATTTTGTAAGTGTAACTTGGGTAGTCTGTTTATCTTTGGCAAGCCAAATGAGCTCAGCTCCATAGTCTGAATTAGTTCACTAAAATAAAACTCTATTGCTTCAAGTAAGCCTTCTAAACACATATCCCCCCTATTTTTCTTTCTTGTGCAGCTTGAGTCATCTTCAGTCAGTTTTTTAAAAATCTTTTTTGTTTTTATTTCTCTTCTAGGAGAAATCTAATCCTTCCCATATCTCCTACTTTTACCTTTCTATTTTGTTGTTTCTACAAGAATAAGAAAGCAGATGTATGCTGTGGCACAGTGGTGGGTTGCTACCAGTTTTAATACTGGTTTTCTGATCGTGCACTTTGTGCTTCATGCGCATGCCAAATGTGTGCTGTGCATGTGTGCACAGTGTGCAAAAAACTTCTACTTCCGTGTTTCTACTGGGAAGAGCACAGCTGATTCGTGTGGCAATCCACTTGCCGCTCTAATCAACTGAGAAGATAAAGATAAAAAAGGAACCCAGGCGGGTGGTGGGCCAATCTGAACATCGGGAGGAACTGGTTCACTACCAGTTAATCGTTGGTGCTACCGGTTCTCTTGAACTGCTGTGGTACCTGCAGGATCTGATGCATTCATCAAAATGACAAAATCAGCATTGCACTGGTTACAACCCAGGTTCTGTTCTTTCTATACACGAGTGTGATGTCATGAAACATGTACATTTTTTTACTGACATGGATCCATAAAACAGTCATCTTTTTTGCTGATTGTATATTCCTGTTCCGCAGTCATATTTTATAAAGTTTATACAGCAATTTTAAACTTTTCCTTTGCTTGCATAATTAATTTAGGTTGTGTTTGTTAAAGGATATATTCCATTACAGTATGGAAGCATGCCGTGTTTCAAACTGTTAAGTTGCATTATTTGCTCTGCTTTTAAATGGATTACAACTTTTTTGCTTTCAGGCTGGATCACATGTTGATTTTGAATTTGCTTAAAAAAAAAACCAAACTCAGATATGGTGAAAATATATAAGATTTATCTAGATCATTGCTTTCTGTGTTTTCATTCCATGCAATAAAAGTTCAAAAATTGTAAAACTGGTCTACTTTCTCTTTTCTTTTCTTTTCTCTTTAAGTGCAGTGCAGCATTTTTAAAAATATTGGACGAATGCCTGGGGATCTATGAAGAAGAGCAACAACATCAAAATTTCAGCGCCACTGGTGTATCAAAATACGGTTGCTTTTTACCATTAGTATTATACATGATATGTGGGTGAAAAGCTGTGGGCCTTGCCATGCTGGCATTGTGGACCATGCCCTAGACCCATGGCGTTATACATATTTGCTTGTACACATATAACATTATACATGTTTTAACTGTTTTCATTGTATTTTAATGATTTGGTTTTAGATTATTTTGATTTTTTTCTTTGTTTCATGACTAAGTATACTTCTCATAATCACAATGTAGGATGAACAGCTAGATAAATTTAATAAAAAATAAATAAATTGAAATAAGATCTGTTTGCTATATTTTGGAGCTGCAGAAATGGGCAATTCAGTGATGCAGTGTTTGATATGAAGACAATGATTTTGAAAGGTTTCTCTCCTTCTCATTGGATTAGAACCTGAGATCATTTAAAGAAGTTGAATGGTAGAATGCTAAAGGAGTTATTCTTTCAGTTGCTCCCTAATAAAGCTATAGAATTACTACTAAAAGATGTAATGAAGGCTGCCAAACTAAACTGGTATAATAGAAAATTGTAGCATTATAGAAATTTCTGAAGGATTATAATAGCCATTGACAGCTAAGAGCATTAGATGTAGATTCAAAGGAAGCTTGGCTCTTAAAATTGTGAAAAACATTCTCATATTCTACTTGTGAGTGTCCCTGAATGTATGTTGTTAGAAACAGGGCATGTAGTGGCATATAATCTTGATCCAGCAAGATTCTTCTTATATGCTTATATTTAATTATGTAGTGAATGTCTATTCCACCGCAAATGTACATTTGGCCACATGTTTAATAATATACTTGCTACATTCACATGCCAACTTTCTGTCTTGTAGTCTAGGCAGCCCACAATTTAAAATAATGGCTAATAACATAATCTCAATATAGCAAGAGAAAGGGATGGGGAGGAACAAAAGAAAGATGTGAATTCAAAAAGAACAAAGAATATTATGGCACTTTAAAGCTTAACCAGTGCATGATTACATAAGCTTTCCTGATCACAGCTCCCTATGTTGAATACATGGAGTTCAATCCTCTGAAATAGCTGTTGCTGAGACAAGAGAGAACACACAAGGGAGAATGGTGAATAAAATGTGAGAAATGAAATTGCTTTAGAAGAGAATAAACATAAAGTAGATATTAAGTGTGGGCAAACAGTTTTGTACTGAATAGCTAGTTAACAAATGTAAAGTGACGAAAAAGCTTGACCTTTGTTTAATCTTTGAAAAATGGTATTAAGTCTTCTAAGGAATCCCTGTTCATTCTAGGCATTCTCCCCCCCTCCCCAGGGATGGCCACCTTGAGGTCAGTCACAGAGGGTTCTGGGGAGTCACGCCAGCTACCGTACATGTGCTCAGAGCTTTCATGTTGAAATAAGAAGAGATAGCATTTTATTTAGTGTAAGCAGTGGGTCCACAAGTCTAATTCCAGTCCTACTTGCTTTATGAAGAACACCTTAACAGATACAAAGGATAATAAGGAAATACCGAAAACCTATAGATCTACAGAATAAGATGTTTTGTTTTCAGGTTCTCAGCATGCAGCAAAGGCAGGACATGTGGATGCCAAGAAAATTCTTTTGACCTTGTTACTGCCCATTCTGCTGATTTTCCTAGGAGAAACAAGATGAAAAAGAAATAGGATCACAAATATTTTCTCCTGCAGAGCTTCATTAATCTATACAGATTGTTTCAGTAAAATAAGATATTTCTGAGAAAGGGACAGAACTGGAGGTGGGGGTGAGAGAAAAGGTGTAGGGGAGGAGAGAGAAGATGTATGCAGAAATAAAGGTCAAAATTAAAGCATTTTAGCAATAATGAACCAACATTTTAATTCATTTAAGTATTGTCACTGTACTTCTAGCTAGGTATGAAATAAACTTTTTTTTTTTTACAAATATTTTTTGTCTTCACATTATCCTTACCAGCTATTTCTCTCTAGATTGCTTTCTTGCCAGTTATATTTTTTAGTAGCTTATCTCTATTTTTCTAAAAGAGCAAAATCTTTTCAGGATTTTTTAAAAAGAAAACTATTGGATGAAATGCACGTTGTTAGTATTCAGCCTAGCATGCAGCAAACTGGCACCTGCATTCTTTAGTACATCACTTTAGATGGAAGTAATACACAATTTAATTGAATTTCCTTTACACTTCAACCTGTAATCATAGGTTCAGGTTGTGTAGGATTAGACCTGCTGTGGAAAACGTGCCTCTGCCTTTTTGTTGCCTGTGTTTAGGGTTTTATGCAATCTCCATTTTAAAAAGGACTGCATCATGAAATGGAAGGTTCTGCATTCTGCCTATACTAATGGCTTCAATGTCTCCTGGTTTGCATCACTCTAAATTGAATTCCAGTAATTGCATACACAGCACACTATCGCTGTTAATACTTTGGTTATAGCTGCCTGCTATGAGAATAGAGTTAAAGAACTTCCAGTGTATTTTGGTTGAAAAGATAACCACTGTCTATTCAAATTACTTCACTCTCCATACTCTAATTGCTAATATAGAATTACCATGCTCTAATTTGCAATGTCTAACTGAAGAGATAGAGAGATAGGGAGATAGATAGATTCAAGGACTTTTCAAGCTGATTGATGAGCATTACATATTGACCAGAATCTTTGCTACCATAAATCAGGGGTCAGCGATGTCACAGGAACCACAGAATGCCCACTGAATTATTCTGCTTCTTCTGATTTTGGTTTAAATGAAAAAAAGACTAAAGAATGAAACTGTACTGAATCTTTTGAATATTTTAAAACCAGATTGCTCTTTAGCATAATGTCTCATGTTTTTACAACATGCTTCTATACATACTGGTGTGACTGAATATCATGAACAAGAATAGTCTTGAGAATAGCAAGGAAAGAAAAAGCAGCTTCTGTTATAAATTGCATTAATTGAGCTAATCTTGTGTCATCAATTAACCTCAATTTCATTTTGTTTAATAGAAAGAGAAATGACACTGGGATCTAACAATCCTTGGATGAAACACTGTCTTTGTGTGCATATGGCTATTGATGCATTGTACATCCTGTGTATTTTTCCAAGATTTGGGGGACAGTCAAGATGAGTTTTTTTTTTAATCTTTCGGGCTACAGTATAGTGTAGAGCTGTGATGGTGAACCTATGGCACACCATCACAGCCATATCTGTGGACATGCAAGTGTTGCCCTAGCTCAGCTCCAGCATGGCCACCTGATTTTCAGGCCTTCCGGGCCCACAGAAGTCAGGAAATGGGCCATTTGCAGCCTTCGGAGGGGCTATGTGGGGAGGTTTTTGCCCTCCCCAGGCTCCTAGAAAGCCTCTGGAGCCTGGGGAGGGCGAAAAACAGACCTACTGGGCCCACTGTGTCATTGTGTGCCAAAAGCGGGGGAAGCACAGGCGGTTGTGTGTGCATGCCTAGGGGGCAGGGGGCATTGAATTATGGGTGTGGGCATATGCACGTGTGACCCCCTTGCACTCCCCCTGCTTTTGGCACACGACAAAAAGGTTAGCCATCACTGATGTAGAGTATAGATTGGAGTGAGGGGATGAGTTTAATACCTTTATGGAAGTAATTTTCCAAATTTTGTTTTATTTACCGTATGTATGGTGTCAGGAAAGGATGGGAAAGAACTAACAGTAAAATTATTTAAATTTTGCTATATGCTTGATGAATTATGCAAATTTTAGGGACAATTCCTTTAACCTGGTTCCTATACTTGAAAAACTACAAAATGTATCTTAGTAATTTTAGTCCATTTTTTTATTTTTCACAATCATTATAATTTTATTCATATTTTCTGAATGTCAGGATACATATCAGTTAGGGATTAAATATGAATAACTATTATTACCCAATGTGGAACACTGGTTTAAGTGTTAATCAAGACAGGGAGAAGTAGTGGAAAGTATGATTTTGGATAACCTACTTCTGAGGAAAGTTGTTTGAGGAAAATGGAAAAGAGAAGGCTATGTATACAACTTCTTTTTCTTCTGTGGAAAAAAAATGGACTATAATACTAATAAATTAAGAATTGTCTACATTACCTCATGTTTAGTGTTATATAACAGAAAGTATTTTTCCAAAGTTTTCCAAAGTTTATAAAGAATGGTGATTTTAAATACAACAGACTAGGAAATTATTATATTCATGGGTAAGTGATTTTATTAGCTGTGTTATATTAATTTGATTTACATTAAATTAAATTGAAATTTAAATGAAATCAAATTTAATTTTTATGCACAACAGACTTCTTTGTCCTGATCCTACCTATTTTGAAATATGGCCTATCCACATATTAAAAATAAGTACATATTTCAGTTAAAAACTGATTTCCTGATCTAAGACATTAATTAAAATGTTAAAAAGTCTTACTCAGGTTATAGTCCTGCAACATGCCATTCAAAGCATTTTTCCAATTTAAAATGGAATCACTGATGAGCACTACTTAAGAATTGCTTTCTTTTCCAGACATTATAATTATATACTCCCTCCCTAATTTAATTGCTTTTAAAGAGAAATCTCTGTTGGTATTAATTTAGATTCTCTTCTCATTTAAGTTCTTTGCCACACTTCTGTGCTTGATTAAAATACTGTATGTATGTGTGTTGAATATAACCATATAATTATATGTTAAAGTTCCCATTGAGAGATGAGCAGTTTTATTTATTTATTTTTAGAAGCTGATACCTTTGTTGATTATCCCAGTTCTTATAGAAGAACAGTGCATACATTGGAATGCATAAAACACTCATACCTTTCCCACTTCCTGGTTGGATTACTACGCTGCATAAAAGCTGCCCTTGAAGACCATCCATAAATTACAACTGGTTCAGAAGGCAGTGGCACATAAAGTCTCAGGTGCCTTTGTTTGCCTATATCGGGGTGTCAAACTAGATTTCATTGAGAGCTGCATCAGGATTGTGCTTGATATCAGGGGTGTGGGTGTGGTCAGGGGTGTGGGCAGAGTGGGCATGGGCAGCCCAGCGTTCACTTTTGGATGCAATGACCTCCTGCAGCTCTCTGCCAAGGAAAATGGAGGTCAGGAGGACTGTGTGTGGCCCTGCAGAGCTCTATTTTCAACCACAGCAGCCTTCTGCAGCCCTCTGCCAGTGAAAACAGAGCTTACAAGGGCTGGGTGTAGCCCTCCCAAGCTCCATTTTCATTGGTAGAGGAACCACAGACCAGGCCTTCATTGTTTCCAGGGTGGCCTCGCAGACCATATCTAAGCACCCCATGGGCCGGATCTGTGCCTTGGGCCTTGAGTTTGACACCCATGGCCTATATTATACTACAGGTGTGCTAATTATGCTGACTTCCAGGTTTTTTCCAGGATATAATTCAAGGTACTGGTAATCACTTTTAAAACCCCTTGCATGGTATGGGGAAAGATTACTGCCTCTTGAAGTTAATCTGTCCATTGTACTAAATGATCCAGATTGTTATCTGGGGTGGGGTGGATTAAGGAAATGTGTAAGTAGTGGCCCCAGCCCCGTGGAACACCCTCCTCTCTGATAGAAGATCTGTGACCTTCTTGTTTTCTGGAAAGTCTTAAGAAGTTGGGTTTTCTTCTAAGGATTGGGACTAGATGAAACTGGAATCCATTGTTCATTGTTGTTATTGTTTTGGGGAGATCTGATTCAGATGCTGTTTTTTACTGATTTCATCTATATTGTTTCTTATGTTTTTATTCTTATGCTCTGCACTGCCTAGTTTATAGTATATAAAATGAATTGCTATTTTGTTTTCCCAAATAAATAAATAATTTGTTTCTCTTCCAATGTTTTTTTTTCCAGAAAAGGGGCTAGGGAAATTATCTTTCTAAATGGACCTAAACTACTATTTCCAGCACCCCAGCTAGGTAAACTTATGATGAAAAAACATGCAGGAGCATCATTTGGTGGTACTGGAGAGCCATGGTACCCTAGTTTCAATATATATAAACAAGAGTACATCTAACTTGGCTTTATAAATGAGAAAATGAGTAGCTTAAAAACTGAATGAAAATGTTCTTCTAACATTATGAATACAATATAATTATATATTTGTCCTGTTAGTGAAGTGACTAAAATTCCTAGTAAGTAAGCAGAGACTTAAAGTAGCATGAAAACTGAAAAACAGAACTATTTAATTATGAAAGGAGATCACCCATTTCTATAGCCTGAGATTATGGAAGTTATAATCAGAATCTATGGCAAGCAGGAGTACTATTGTGTGGAACGTATTAGTTTTCAGAATGATCATTTTAAAAACTGAAACCCTGTTAAATGTATTTCTCAGAAGTTGCAGGTTAAAGGCAAATTTCAATGTTCTTCTATTTTTAAAGGAAAAGTGTATGAGAGCAAAAACTACAGACCTCATCTTCTGGCTCTAATTATACTTAGACTTAAATAAGCATTAAGGGTTTAGAATACTTTTATGGAACACTAGAAAAGGAAGAGTTTCTTTGCTTCTCTTTTTCCAGCAGCACTCATGATTCAGCTGCTTAAAATTCTTCATGCAACAATATAGACTTGATTACAGCAGAGTAGATTATGATTTTCTGTTTGAAAGAATATTTAAGTTCATTATGTAGAGATTTTTGTATGCTTCTGATTGTCTCCAGTGGTTATGCATTTGAAACTCCTGGATTGCTGCTACTATAATCCAGTCCTAATAAAAATGTAGCATATGCAGCACTCAGTCAGGTTTGAGGCAGTTGCAAGCTATTCATATTATAACCTTGGGAAAACCCTGGCATTTTCTACATTTTAAATAAAGTGTAATCCTCCATATAATAACCAGAACGTCCTTTTTTCTTTCTTTCTTTTTTTTTTAAAGATATTTTACTAAACTGGGACGTTGCAAAGTACAAACTCTCCAGGTATTTATTATGAGCAATTAATTTTCCTTCTTTTTAAATTATTTTAAAGGGCTCGAATATATATTGATAATTGCTATAATAGAGAAATGAAATAGGGAAATTGTTCATATTTCTATGCAGTTCTGATGAGACACATTCTTATTGCTCTACACACACACACACACTTAAAAAGATTGTGGACATACATACACATTTTTATGTGCACAAACTGAAATCACATTCAAAATCAGAGTATGTAGAATCTAAAAAAATAACATATTGTAGTCATTAATTCATCTTAAGAGAAATTGTCAGATTCTCTGAAAACTTGCAGTTACAATCTGTTATCAATTGGGAGACACAAAGTGCAAAATCCTTTTCCTATATTACACTGTATACTCTTTAAGGAGATTAAATTGCTGTAGAAGCAATTTAAGAAAACTTCATTACTTTCATTCTTTTAATCTTTGTGTGAGGCTCTGTTCTCATTTAAAATGTATGTTAATAAACATTCAGTAAAAAAGAAGAGAAGAATAAAATGAAGAATGACAACCCATATGGAAACAATAACATTAATAATATCATCTCTTCTTTTTCATAGGAGAACAAGAACATGGTGTTCACATTTAACGATAAAACACATATTTGGCATGCAATGTGATATATTTACATTTAATCAACCTTGGAGAATTATCAGAAATATATATATGGAGAAGAAAGATTTATAGCAATAGTTAATTTGTATATATTGTATTGGTTTCCACAAATATATTAATTTTAGAGGTTCTTTTTATATATGTTTTTCAAACAGGATTCTTGACCACATGAAAAATCAAGTTTCTGACCAATTGTAGTAGCTTTTACACAGGAGTAAAGATGTTCTGATTGGGTAGGCAAATGAATTAATTCCTTGGCTACTATTCTGAAAGGACTAGTTGAGAACTTCAGTGTGGAGAGAAAGAAGTAGCCTAATTATATTATTATTTTAAACATTTTTACCTCTTCTGAATAAATTGATAAGGGATGAATGCATTTAAAATTATATGTATACAGAACCTGTTTTAACATAGTTTCTTGATAAAGATTCATCAGGAAAAAGCATTGAATCATAGAATCATAGACTTGGAAGACAACTATTCCTGCAGCTCTAAAAATTGGAAATTCTGAAATTTGTGGATTCCCAGAATTCCCTAGAAAACATGCCCTAAAATTGACACACAGTGCACTTGTGCCTATAATTTCCTTGTTATCCAACCAAATTCAGACATTCCAAATGCTAATCTTCAAGGAAAGATGCTATCTGTTATATATACATAGAATTAGATTAAACTTTTTCTTCCCATCTCAATGAATAAAGAATAACTTTCATCATTTTAAATCTTTAAGGCAAAATTAAGAAAAATCTATTCTGTAGATCAAGGCTTGGCATTTTCAGGAGAAAAAAGTAAGTTCAGCTAAAATGAAATAAGAGTTTATTTAAAATAAAACACCTAAAAAACCTCCACACAAAATGCACTACTCCCAGATGTTATGCTTTGGACTACTGTGAAGCCCACATGGTAGTTTCATTCTTTTGTTTTATCTGCATATAGAGTATGAATCTATGCAAAGGAGCACCTCTCTAACCATGGAGATATTTCTATTAAGCTCTTGACTTCTTAGAGTTCTTAGCGAAATGGTAGAGTGGTCTGATGTTTTGCTTTTTAAAAAATTATTTGCTATAGCTTGTAGTCATTTAGATTTTTGTAATCAAAATCTAATAGTTTTGCTAATAGCATGCATGTATATATGTATGTAATATACGTATGGGGTATAATTATATTCATAACTCATAATCATAAATCAAAAACATGCTCAAAATCTGGAGTCAACAAAAACTGCTTAAAAATACAGGAATGTACTAAATGGGTCAAGCACATATAAATATGTAGGTTTGTTAAATGTTCTTAAATATAAATGAATCAAAGCTAATAATAATATGTTTTGAAACTGATACATCTAGGTAAGCTAATCAGGACTTCTAATTAAATCTGCACACATTTGGGTGTATATGTTATATCTGAAATTTAACATTTTACAGAGGTTATTGGCTTTATCATCTGAAATAATGACAAGAAACTAAAAAGATAGTTTAGTATAACTATCAAAGTTAGGGGAATAAGGTATTAATTCTAAGATATTAATGTAGGTGCATATTTCTCTAATTTTGATAGACAATTTTGAAACAGGGATATCATTTAAATTTTATTAGTAGTAAAAACTAATTGATGTAAAAATAGCAAATATGATTGTTGTTACTTAACTCTGAAAAAGGTTGAATATTATAAGGATCTATTATAAGTATAAAACAATCAAATTTTAAAATAAGATAAATTATCATGAAAAGTTTTTTTAAATATACCAAGAGATGTACAAAGTGGGAATGAAGGTGGACAAAAACAAAAATTTATCTATAGAATAACCAACTATAGATAATGAGTTTGGTATAGTGGTTAAAGCACTGAGCTAGAAACTGTGCCACCATGAGTTGTAGTCTCATTTGAAGCAGAAAGCTAGATAAATGACCTTGGGCTAGTAACTGCTTCTTAGCCCTGGGAAGCAGGCAATGACCACCTCCTAAGTCTTGCCAAGAAAACTTCAGGAGTATACAGTCAACTATTTGAGCCAGGAATCAACACTAACTTGATGGTCCAAAAAACAAACAAAGCCAATGATAGCACCTTACTAAATGTTATTTGTCATTTTTCAAAAGTTGTTCTAGTGTCATTCAGCACTGAATGCAAGTTAAAAAGATAACCTTTGCAGCCTTTCTGAATAATTAAGACTTTGAAGTAGTATAGTATAGGTTATGCTGCTTGTGCAGGAGGCTGGACTAAAAGACCTCCAATGTCCCTTGTAACTATTCATGAAGTATGACTGAGGCCAATATTTTGCATAGTACCTAAGCCATATTTTTGCACAACAGGGCTCTGAAAGAAATTGGATAAATCTCATTGCAGCTCCTTGAAAAGCAAATATTCTCTCTCTTTTATATTTTTATATATATACACACACACACACTCATGGAGAGAGAGAGAAAAAAAACCAGTCCATATTCTGTGAGTAATCTCTATTTTTAAGTTAAAGCTATATGCTAGGTTATTTGAAGTAAAGGCTAAAAAAGCTGAAAGACTGTGACATACTAGGAATTGGAACTGAGTGTATTTGACCTAATTCTGAAATAATCTCATACTTCGAGTTGAAAAGCAATACTTTATTCCCCTGTAACTAATTCCCTTAATAAGTCTTATTTTTATTCATATAGTAATTTCCTTTCTCATAACAGTGTCAGTATTTTAGCTATATCAGAGGTGCCCAGCAAATACAGTATGTATCTGTAAGATGCAGAGCTTTTTATGAAAACAGTTAATAACAGTTAATAACGGTATATCCCCTTTGGGAGAATTTTTGTGAACATTGTGGCAGACAGTTAACGTCTTTTTTAAAAAAATAAGGCAATGCAGACAGATTACCTATATTTCATTCAACTGTATGCCATTTAACATACAGGAAATGCTGAATATAGGAATATTCTCTGAGATTTAAAGCAATAGTGATATTTCAATGAAAGTATTATTTTCTTATAGAATGAAATATTTTATTTCATACTATTATCACATTTTCTATTATTTATTTTGTCTCCACTACTGCTTTGGTAGCATTTTTTTCTTTTTAAAACCCATGTACTTTTGTATTAATTGTAATTGATGTATAAGAAATACATTTATCAAATAAATTCCAGATTGCTTCATTAGATTGGAATCATCACTGAATTTGACTTTCTGTCAGCATTCCAGAAACTGCCCTCCATATAAACGGACTCCACAATGATCATTCTGTAATATGGCTTCCAGAGCTGACACTTTCTTTTAACTGACAACTTTGTAATCCAAAAGGTAGATGAGGGAACTAGAGGACAGTTGTACTCATAGTTTGTCGGTATTTGGGGGAAAGGGTGATCATGTCATATTGGAATTCACACTGGAGGCTCTTAAGAAAAGACTAGACCATCATTTGTCTAGAATGGTATAAGATCTACTGCTTGAGCAGGGGTTTGGATTAGAAAACCTCCAAGGTCCCTTCCAACTCTGTTATTTTAAATATCTTTGCCAATCCTGACATTCCTCAAATAGTTAGATGATTTTACAAAAAATAAAAGGATCTTGAAAAAACAAAGAATCAGTATATGTTTATTATTCCATATTCATAGGTCGTATATCATAAACATTAGTTGTTTGAAAGGAACAGCAGACGAAGGCAATACCTTCCAATAAGACCGTGTTTCCCTGAAAATAAGACCAGGTCTTATATTTTTTTGCCACCAAAAAAGGCACCAGGTCTTATTTTCGGGGAGAGGGATGTTTTCCACTGTCTCACCTTATTTTCGTGCATTGTTCTGGCCTCTTTTTCGCTATCAGAGGCCTTCAGGAACTTCTTCATTCAGCAAGGCCAACAAGGCTTTCCTGATCGATCTGGAGCTCTGTTATCAGCTACAGCTGCCTTCAGAAAAGCCTTGTTGGCTGCAGAAAAAATGGGCCAAGATGTGTGAGGCCTGGCTGCAACTGTAGGGCAGCTCCATCCCCACCCTAGCTTAATTTTTATTAATGTTCCATGGAGTGGGCAGGGTCTTAATTAGGGCTTATTTTAGGGGTAGGGCTTATATTGGGTGCATGTGTAAAAATCAAGTTAGGACTTACTTTCTGAGTAGATCGTGTTTTTGAGGAAACATGGCATTTGTAAACTTCCTAAATGCATCCTGTTGGCTCTTGAATTATTCAGTATGGACTGAACAGGCTCGTAGTCTCATTCAGCAGGGTTAATCATATGCACTTAAATACCCTTAGAATTAATAAAAGCAAATTACTCTTTACCAATAGTACCAAGTAAAAAATTATAATACTTTTGTTAAAATAAGAAGACTTACACAAATACTGAGTATATTAGCAATTACGAAAATTTGGAAACACCTTTATTTTTCTTACATTCTTTCTGTGTTTGTATGCATTTGTATTTGTGTGTTTGTGCATGTGTGTTTTTAATATTCAGTTGATAGGAAGTGATCAAGGTATCTCCCCTGCCAGGTAAGTTATAAGAAAGAAACACCCTTTCCAAGACAGCGTTCTTCATTGAGTGATTGACAGGTTTTCTCTCAGGCGTAGACTGAGGCCAGCAATAACAATAAATATAACTACTTTCTTTTTATCTTAAATCCATTCAAGCTTCTATACTCCCTGAAGCTTCCTCCTTCTCCATTCCTAGAGAAAAAGAAATCTGATAGAAAGAACAAATCAAATTCTAATCTTGATGGAATACAGTATGTTGCCAGTAATAATGACCACACTGAAATAATTATTTATTACCTGTTTTAGCCAAAATCTAGAATTAATCAAAGTGATCATGTTCACAGACATTTCTTTGATGTGCATTCAAAGGTGTCTGATAGTCTAACTAAATTCTATTTTCTCATCTCCCACATTTTCCTTCCTAAACTACCCCATAAAATTTTAGCCATTTTATGTTAGGCTGCCATTTGAAAAGATAAGATGAGTGGTCAAGGTTTTTTTTTAAACAGTTTCACTGGTTTAATCCAGCTGCGTATATTAAAACTGTTACAGTCATTATAGGTCCATTGGAATGATGGAAATTTCACAAAATACTAATGCAACTTTATTGAGTCCAATCAATGCAAAATACAAAAGTGTCTATACTCTTTTTAAAACAAATGGAAAATATATAATTGAAATAAGGATATGAGAAAAAAGAAAATGTCCCCTCCCACTTGTTTTCACAATATTGTAGCCTTCTTGCCAGCCTTCCTTGCAGCTTTACAGCTTTATGTCTTTACAGCTGAATCTTAACAGGAAAAAATGTTCCTTCCAGCATGTACATACAGAAGATTTTCAACAACTCCTGTTCTCCTGGATATAAAAACAGTTTTTTTGTAACATAAATGCATACATTAGGAACTGATACTAATGAAAGTTGTATTATTTTTCCATCAGCTTCAAAATTAACTGATTTAAAACTCCAGGAATCTGTAGAAGATGTCCAAGAAAAATATGACAGATGGAAATCTGTCTAAGGAAAATACAGTAGTTGTTGATGAAATGATATGATTCAGAATAAGATTTAATGAATAGATTGTCTCTTCCATAGTTGGCACATACCTCTTTCTAATACAGATTGAAATAATTGTATTCTCTTGGGGTCTTTTCTACCCATGAAATTTATATTTATATAATACAATTTATATTACATTCATCTTCTGAAATAGAATGAATCTGAATAGCTAAATATATCATGTAACTAAGATATAATTAAGTAAGGTACTTATAAGGCTACAACAGCAATATTGGTGTATATTGGAGGGTGAGAAAGATAACTAAAATATCTGAGTAAAGTTTCATTCAATCATATTAACACAAATCCTGTGTGTATATACATTTATAAATGTTTATTTTGTACACAAATAAGAAATATGAAATGCAGTTATTTATAGCATGATGTTATTATGGATATTATAATATGAAATTTGAGATTTCTGCCTTTTGAACTTCATAATAGATATGAGGAGAGAATGTAAGAAGTCCTTATATCAAGATTAATCATTATCCTTTATATAGTTCCACCAGCTGACTAATATTTTTCCAGGTTGCTTTGATCTTACCCTCCACCCTCATTTTTAGGAGTATTGCTGCTCTTCTTAGTTGCCAGCACCTTCAGGATTACAGTAGGCATAGTATATATCAGTTCACTTGTTATGATAGCAATGTATTGTCATGATCTTTATTGGCATCTTCTAGACAATATCTGATAGTATTTCTCTACTGGACCTTGTAACAAGTTTCAAGGGTTGACTAGTAGCTAGCTTATCCATGATTTTATGCCTCATATCAACTGGTGTGCACTGTAATACAGGGAATAACACAGGGGTGAAATCCTCCCGGTTCGCACCGGCTCTATCGAGTAGGTAGGAGAAGCTGTGGCTGGTTCGGAGAACCGGT
>JANHFK010003383.1:66596-81554 GCA_036250565.1 Sibynophis collaris | reverse complement strand
CTGCCGCCCAGTTGCTGCCACGCCCCTCTGGCCTCAAACTATGTCTGGGTTCTGCTTACCTAAAGTGCTGCAGTGGAGATCTTGCAGCCGTCCCTTGCCAAGGCTCACTTGCTTGTGGAGACGCTCCATGTGGCCTTTGAGTCAGCAACTGCTTCTCTCCACTGCTGCTCTTGCTGGAAGAGAGAGCATCTCTTGTGCAATTTAGCAGCTGTGAGCTGCCACTTTCCTCTAAGTCCCAGCCGGAAAACATGCAGTACAGAGAAGCAGCCACAACCCCGGAGAGCAGACATGGAGTGGAGCAAGCACTCCTGAAAGGCTGCTCGGTCAACCCTCACTGCATGGCGGAAGCAGCACATGCATGGAAGCCATGCGTGCATGTGTGGAAGCTGTGCACACATGTGTGGTAGCCGTGCATGCATGCATAGAAGCCATGCACACGCGCCTGCGCAGAAGCAGTGTGCACTCACATTTTCAGCGAACTAAGTGAATCTCACCACTCTGTGTGTGTGTGTGTGTGTTTGTATAGTAATTTATATAATAGCTCAAAATAGAATTTGGGATACCTCAAATGGTATTTTAGACATGCATTATTTTTATAGGTTGGCTGGCTACTAAACCACACAGGGATCAAAGAGTGCAGGCAAATCTTTTATTCTTGCTTTTTATCTGTTAGTCATTCAGATTTCATTCTGCTTTAACTGTATCTTTTATATGATTTTATGACTTTTTATCTGTACACCTCCCAGAGTCATTTAGATAGTGAGTTGGGCGGGGCTAACATTTTATTAAAAAACAAACACAAGCTGATCATCAAGAAATATAATTGCACCAAAGGTGGCATGGAAGTTGTGCCTGGAAAAAGGAAGATTTAATTTAGATTTTAAAAACTATAGTTTTAAGTATACAAAAAGTGAGTTTGAAATTGCATTAGGTGCTAATGATGAACCCATTATTGCTAAGATTTATAAACTGTTGTTGGTTTATAAATTGCTGTTGCCCAAATGGAGTTTTGTTTGCTCGTCTGCCATTTGTTTATCCAGGTTCCCAATGGGCCTCAGATTCAGGGGTTGGGGGCCCCTGGATTAATGGATTGAAAAGCATATTGAATTATAATTTGAAAGAAAAAAAATATAAGATGATGTATTGTTGGTATTTAATGCCTGAAAAATTGCCAAATATATATAACAGAGTTTCAAACTTATTTTGGAAACAAAATATGGATTTTTTAATCATTTCTAGTGAATAAATAGGATCAGATTTTTCCTCTAATTCAGAAGAATCCCAACATAAATATAAAACTGAAACCAGGAATTTCCCTTTTAGGTTTGATAGCTAAAGAAATTGAAAGAATAAGTGGAACTTTGTTATGGTATATGTTGACAGTAGTGAGAATCTTATATGCTCAAAGATGGACATATTAATTCCCACAATGAAAGAGTGGAGAGTAAAGATGATGCAATTAGCGAAGATGGCAAAATTGACTGTTTTAATTAAAGACAAGAATTTAACAGTATTGTTTCTACTTGGAAATCACTTGTGGACTTTTTGCTGGAAACAGCAAAAAATCAAAATTTGATTGTAAGTTTAATGATTAGAATTATTTTGTAATTATAGAAATGGTTTGAAATGTTGTGAAATATTAAGCAAAATTTTAAAATTGCATAATTTTTGCAATCTACGTACTGCACCAAAGAAGGTTGGAAGTCATTTACTTTCTTTGCACTTTTCTCTTATTTTTTTAATTTTTGTTTCCTCCATATTTTTATTCTATAATGAAGCTTAATTAAAAAAAATGAAAAAGAATTTGTGCTTGTAATGATCAATCACACTTATATGGCATTCTATGTACGTAATAGTGTAGACGCTGCCTTGATGAAGGTGTATGGACAAACCATCCATCTTACAAAACAGAAATTTATTGAAAATATGCAGGTAACCATTCCCTTAGTGTAGTATAGATTCCGATGAACATTAAAATAGATAGATAGATAGAGAGAGAGAGAGAGAGAGAGAGAGAGAGAGAGAGAGAGAGAGAGACAGACAGACAGACAGACAGACAGACAGACAGACAGACAGACAGACAGACAGACAGACAGACAGACAGACAGACAGCTTTACCTTTTTACCAGTGATAGACTATGTGATCTGATCAATTTTTTTTCTAAAGCTATCAAATTCTTTGATCTGGTTATACCTAGAAAGCAATATTTTTTTCTGCAGGATCCAATCTGAGTTGGTCACTGGGACCAGATGTTTATTCTTCCAAGCTTTTGAACTTGTACTGGATCCCATCCTCAGGGAACCTCTCATCCTCCAGAATGTGTGGAGAATTTTTCTCTGAGGCACCCACTCCAGCTGTGATTGCATTTATTTGTCTGTCTGTTTGTTTATTTGTCCAATTCCTAAACAATTGGGATGCTTTCAGCTACACCACCCCTCAAACATATAAAATAATACAACACATTGAAAAGGCAAAATACCAAAACCAGATCAAAGCAGATCAGAAGAGACCAAAACCAAACAAAAAGAGAACTGGGAGAACAACCAAGTCTTCAATAATTTCCAGCATATCATAAGGGTAGGAGTCACATGAAGCTCTGTGTGTGGGGAAGGGCATTTTCTACATGTAGAATTCCTTGATTCAAAGCATTGATCTCTCTAGTCCAGAGATCTAGTGCCTTATTTAAGTCCTATTAAATGTTGGGCCCAATAAGGCTGTGGTACTAGATGGGAGGGCCCTAAAACCCACAGTGTTAGGTCTTGTCAGGGTGGAGTTGAAGTCAATTCTTATCCCCCCAGAGCTTCCAGATACCAGGAAGGGACCTTCACAGTATCACCTGGATGGCTCAGTGCAGAGATGAATAACTAAATGCCATCGGGATAGTGATGATACTAAGCCTTGTGCCAGCAGATGATCAGAGTTTCATGTAGATGGCATGTAGGGAAGACAGTCAAGCCCTGCACCCAACAGAGCAGTAGTTTAGGGCTAAAGCTCAACCCCATTATCTACCGAAAAGAAATTGACCTTGGAAGGAGGAGGAGAATCACTGATGAAGCTTGTCTCCCACTCTCAACTGCCTAATAAATGATATAGATTTACAGGGGTGTCAAACTAGCATCCCACGGGCTGGATGCATCACGCACAGGCCGTACCCACCCCAGCTCCGCAAATGGGAAAACCGTTATGAAACATCACATGACAACAACATGACGCAGCAAGTTTGACACCGTGATATAGAAAGTCATCAAGAAGAGCCAGAATGGATACCTTCCACCTCCACATGCTGGACCTGCCAGAAGTCATCCACAAGTATGATCGATGGTTGTCTCAGTACGTATTTCAGCCTGAAATCCAACCAGTATATTGCAATTATATTTGATCCTCGCTTGGGTTTAAATAATTGGGTTTTTAGTTTAAATTGGGGTTTTGGGGTTTTAAACGGGTTTTTAAATGGTTTTAATAAGGGAACAGTCGTATTTAATGTTTTTAATATATTTTAAGTTTTGTAATATCTGTGTTTTAACTGACTGTGAACCGCCCTGAGTCCCCCCAAAGGAGAAGGGCGGTATAAAAGTTTAATAAAATAAATAAATAAAAATAAAGAATGTCTTCAACCTTTTTTTTCATAACACAAATCTCATTCTAATGAAGTTTTCTTTTACTTTAAATATTGAACTCTAATACAAAAATATGTATTAAAAGTACATATTTCTGAAGTATAAATCAGGCAGTGGAAAATAAGGGAGCACAATTATTGGTTCTTCTGATGTTATTGAATTTTTGCCTTCTTAAATTGCTCCCCCCATACGCTCATGCTGCCTTGACTCTAAGCCTAATTTTTCTTTTTTCTTTTTTCCCCAAAAATGTACGTCCTGCTATAAATTTCTCCACTATCTCGAAGCAAAAGAAATTAAACCCTTTTAGTATTTTATCTAAAGCTTAAAAAATTATAAAATGACCAGTTAATCAATTTCGCATCAATACCTCATTTCTGCTTGTGCAATATGATTGCAGATGGTGAGGCGCAACTATAGTAGTCCCTGAGGTTAACAGGCATATTAAATATAGCATGCCATGTTTAATTATAAGCACTATTAATTTGGGGAGCATTTGCATCTGTGTTTGTCAGCTAGACTCACTATATTGATTGAAAACTATAAATATTTGGCTGAAATCCTATTATTATTATATTCTCACTCTTCTTTAACTATATCCATTCATGGATCTTGATAAGAAAACCAAGAATGTCAGCTATACTGAGCACAGCAACAGGATGGATCATTAAAGGATTAAAGTTTTTAAAATTCCTTTGGCCTCCCCCAGCCACTCTCCATTTTTATTTTTAATTGGCATTTATTGTGAGGTTAAGAATGTGAGCTTAAGGGAATGAACCACAAGTGTGCTGGTACACGTTTTGTCTACAATTCCAAACTGTTCTGCTGGCATAGCTTCACTTTTCCTCCTAGCAAAATAACTTTGCCTGATAAATGATGGTTTCTGCCTAAGTGTGTATATCTCAGGTTTCACTTATATAGTGAAGTTTCTGTAAAATGCTATTTATCTCCTATTAGTTTAAATAAAGAATATAATTGCCTGTATAAAGAACTATGAGTCTACACTTTGCTCTTTAGTCGGTCTGTGTAACCTCTGCACTGCCACCTGGTGTAAACAATCTGTAAATACATTTATAGCATTCTGGTTAACTATTCCAATTATGCACGTTTTGCTGAAAATGTTTTCAGCATTATGTCTTGCACCAGAAAAGCAGATTCCATTCATTTTGGAGTTCCTTGTATATTTTAAAAGCCTTACTTATATAATTCTATTACTTGTTAAGATAGCCTGCTTGTCTACATATATTTTATAAAACACTGATAGTTAAATGTGAACTGGGTAAATGATATTATAGCTCCTATTGAAAGAAAAAAAAGGAAATTAATGTAATGGCAGCTTGGAGACATTTTTGATGCTACAATGTAAAGAAAAAGTATAGGGTAAAATAGTCATTAAGAAATCTATCTGTCCTGATGTCCATGTACTCAAGCTACTTCTGATTCTTATTGCAAGGAATGAAAATCTTGTACTTTTCCAAAGAATCGGTACTTTTATTCATGATATCCTACCTCTGCAGATAAAAAAATTCCAAGGTGATTTATAACAGAGATTACAAAAAAGAGTAGTCAGAATAACTTGTCACTTGACAGCTGATAAGTTTATTACATGCCATCAAGTAGATGTCACTTCTTAGCAATCACATAGATTTTATCCAGGATGACCTCTCCCCAGCCTTCAACTTTGCATCCATTTCTACGATAATCAAATCTACTCATCTTGTTGCTGGCTATCCTCTTTTTTTGCCCTTCCAATTTGACCACCACAATGGACTTCTCAGGGTCTTCATATAAAGTGTCTGATACATTTGAACCTAAGCACAGGATCAATAAGTTCAATGATCCATTTGTTTGTTTTCTTGACTATCCATAGTATTCTCTAGAATCTTCTTCAACACCATTTATTTAAAAAACAACAACCTTTTCCCTTCTGCTATTTCAAAGGCCAGCTTTCATTTCCATAGAATATCACAGGAAAACCATTAAAACTCTTTTTAAGTTGCCTTTCTTTGGTATTGGTACTGCACATAGACTGACCTCTTCCAAATGGTGGGTTACAGTATTGTTCTACAGATTGGCTGACATAAGATCTTTATTGATTCTTCTTCAGTTGCTTGCCATATTTCTGCAGACATTACATTAATTTCTACAGTGTTATGAAAATAATTCTAGGACTAGAAGATGAAGTTAGAATCCAGTTACTACATAACAATAGGGTTGCCTAATCTGAACTGCAGAAATCCAATTGTGCCTTTGTCTTCATTGTCATCATCGCTACCTCTTCTGTCTCTTCTTCCTCAAAATAGGTAATCTGTAATGAATTTAAAATATATTTGATTGAATATATTTTGCTTCCTTTTTTCTTAGTGTTTGCATGTGTGTATATTTCATTGAGGACCTTGGCTTTACTTCTTTACTTTCTCTGAAAATGTTACACGTAGTAATTTTTAATTGGTATTCAAACTTCTCTGGTTGCTGGGAAGTGACAATGGAAGGTGACTACTATCTTCCAAACTCTGTGTGTGTGTGTGTGTGTGTGTGTGTGTGTGTGTGTGTATAGGTCTTTGGTTGTTCAGGTTTTCTCCCGCATGAAATGAAGTGTCTTGGCAACGTTTATATATATATTTGTTTTCTAAGATTTTCACAGGTATATGTATGTTGTTCATGGTTATTTTTGGGTATGGCCCGTGTAATATTAGTTGAATCTATGCGACGTTTTGGCAAATCCACATTTGCCATTATCAGGCTGGCTTTTTGTTTCTGAGAGGGAGAAAAGCTTTTTTCCCCTGATATATATCACGGTGGCTCAGTGGCTAAGATGCTGAGCTTGTCGATCAAAAGGTTGGCAGTTCAGCAGTTCGAATCCCTAGTGCCATGTAATGGGATGAGCTCCTGTTACTTGTCCCAGCTTCTGCCAACCTAGCAGTTTGAAAGCACATAGAAAATGCAAGTAGAAAAATAGGGACCACCTTTGGTGGGAAGGTAACATCGTTCCGTGCACCTTTGGCATTTAGTCATGCCAGGCACATGACCACAGAGACATCTTTGGTCTGGCTCTGTAATGGAGATGAGCACTGCCCCCTAGAGTCGGGAACGACTAGCACATATGTGCGAGGGGAACCGTTATCTTTTTATTGATTGAAGACCCTGGAAAACCATGGAAAAGCCTGGAAACATCACGGGAAGATGTATCTTTCTGCATATCTTTGGGAAATGTTGACCGAAGACCGTAGAAAACAACCTTTCAGTGCCTTTATTGCTTAGTTTGAAAGAAATAGTTTATTGGCTACATTCCAGAATGGGGAAACAATCTCATAAAAATATATGAACTTGAAAAGTGCACTTTATGATCGAACAGCAAATGTTGTAAGCTCAACCACATTTGTATTTCCTTATCCTTTGCAAATTTTCTGGGTTTTCTTTTTTCTTTTTCCCCAGTAAAGGCACTTTAACTGCTTCCAGTTTGGTAACAGGAACTTCCCAAAGTCTTCCAAAATGCTCTTGGAACTGGTTGTAAACACTTAATAAATAATTCCTCCGAATGTCTAACTCATTGTAAAAGGCTGTTAATGAAATGATGCATGATTCTTTTTTTTTTTCTCTGATGAAACTTTTTATCTCTTCAGATAGAATTTTAAATTGTTTTTTTTAGGTCTGCACAAAAAGAAATTGAATAGCGAGAAAGGACTGATTGTCAAGGACATCTGCACAAATGAGGTATTCATTTTATTCAGAATCCATTCAAGGATTTCTTGATATTTTTATTTAATTTGGTTCATATCAAGAAAATAAGTTTCCCTTTGCGGCACAGCTCTAAGGAAATAAAAGATTAATATAAAGGCAAGTGAATGTCTATACTTGTAGGGTTTGACATAAAACTATAATGTAATTCAGTCATCTCAATGAAGATAAATATATAGATATGTTGTCTCATCAGCATTCTTGTCATAAAATACCAAGGCCTAACTGCATTGACTACAACAGAAAAGCAATTCCAAAAAGAATGTTGTCATCCATGAAAATTCAAACTCACAGAAAGGATTATGATAATTGGATGTTTCTAAATTTAGGCTTCTTCATTTTTGTGAAAAAAAACCTGTTTGATAAATATTCTGTTTGCAAACATTGACACGATCGCCTTAAAAGAACTTTAAACACATGACCGTGTATATGTGTGTGTGTAAGTGTGAAAAAATGATCCTAAGTCGCTTTTTCGCTGCAGGTTTTAATTTCCAATGCTCACTAAATGAATAGTTGTAATTTGACAGATTAACAGAGTTGGAAGGGACCTTGTAGGTCATCTAGTCCAATCCTCACTCAAGCAGGGGACCCTACACCATTTCTGACAGAAGTAGTCAGTCCAGTCTCTTCTTGAAAGCCTCCAGTGATGAAGCTTCCACAACTTCCGAAGGCAACTTCTGTTCCATCGGTTGATTGTTCTCACTGTTAGAAAATTCCTCCTTATTTCTAGGTTGAATCTCTCCTGGGTCAGTTTCCATCCATTGTTCCTTGTCTGGCCTTCAGGTGCTTTGGAGAATAGCTTGACCCCACTCCTCTCTATGGCAGCCCCTCAAATATTGGAAGATGCTATCATGTCTCCCCTGCTTTAAGGTTAAAACTTTGCTTTATATTTGTTCGACAATCTCATGTCTATATTCTTTTTCCAGCTTGTTTTCCCCCCATTATTCCTCTTATTCTATGGAAGCCTTTACCAACATTCAATTCTTAGATGCTATTGGACGACAACCACAGCCTGTTGCTATTGCTAGGCTAGCTGGAATGATAGAAACTACCATGCCAATGAAAACTGTGATAAAACATTTGAAATTGCTGCTATATCTTTTCCTTGGCTCTGTAGACTCATCTTATGCCCATCTTTTGAAAGAAAAGTAAAAACAATAATAATTCAGACAATTCCTCTTTATATATTTTAGACTTTGCAGTAGTCTTCAACTCTGGAACACCAAAGTCCAAAGTCAACTTCTGTTAACTTTGTCAACTGTCAACCACAGATTGACAGACTGATAACAAAGTTAGCAAGAAAAAAAATACTAAAGTTGCAATTTCGAAGTTACAGTTTTCTATGAGTTTATAGAGGATGTAATTTAGACCTCCAAAGAGGTGTTTTCTATACAGTACAATGCATGTAGTGTATAGCCAAAAAGAAACTAGACCACAAATTGAGATGGTTCCACTTGCATCCAAAGGAAGATTAGTCGGCAGACTTGTCTCCTGCTATAGCAATGGGTTGAATTAGAAGAATTCCAAGGTCCCTTCCAACTCTTGTTATTCTGTATTCTGTAAAGTTCTGAATATTGCTTCCTTATCTTGCCAACTAGTTTGGCAATTCTTAAAACCAATCATTGATGGACATTGTATATATGTGTATTTTATGTGTGTATAAAGATTGTGTGATGATGTCTAGGTGGGTGGGTGGAGCCTCTCACCGCTGCTACTACCGGTTTGCAAAATCCGGAGTGAACTGGTAGGAACCCACCACTGACCCAGACTTTGTTTATTTACTTTACATCCAGGAATATGCTTTCTTTCCAATGTTCTGAGCATTATAGGCTTATAAACCTCTTCAGAGAACTAATTT
Organism: Sibynophis collaris; assembly: GCA_036250565.1. Lineage (NCBI taxonomy): Eukaryota > Metazoa > Chordata > Lepidosauria > Squamata > Sibynophiidae > Sibynophis > Sibynophis collaris. The sequence goes on along the minus strand of JANHFK010003383.1, from coordinate 72,343 downwards.
TGGTATAATGTATCTTGATAGGATCACTTGAACTTAGTCATTTGTGCCTCAAAGAAATAAGTGGATATCATACATTTTGTCTGAGGTTTGTTAGTATTGTATAAGAACATTTATCTTGTAACAAAAGGAATAAGAACCTTAGATTTCTGATCTGTGGCCTGTATCATTCCTATAAAAGGATATGTCAAAATGGCATTCACCCCGGGAAATGAAACTAAAAATACCGTTAACAAATCCAGATGAATTATCATGCTATTTTAGCTGCCTGAGCTAGAAAGTGAGTTTTGTTTCCCAGCAGAATTTTGGACATGTTTAATAATAGGGTCTGTTCAAGTTACGGATTGATGAACTTACTTACTTCTTTGATATCAGTTGAAGGAATGGACACTGAGACAATTTTGGAAGGTGGGAAAAGCTTTTCTCTAGACAAATAGGAGATTCTTTTGTATTTAAATACAGTAATTTAATGAGATCTATTCCTGTCCGGTGGCTCAGTGACTAAAATGCTGAGCTTATCGATTAAAAGGTTGGCAGTTCAGCAGTTCGAATCTCTATTGCTGCGTAATGGGGTGAGCTTCCGTTACTTGTTCCAGCTTCTGCCAACCTAGCAGTTCGAAAGCACATAAAAAATGCAAGTAGAAAAATAGGGACCACCTTTGGTGGAAAGGTAACAGCGTTCCGTGCGCCTTTGGCGTTTAGTCATGCCGCCCCATGATCACGAAGACATCTTCAGACAGTGCTGGCTCTTGGGCTGTGAAACAGAGATGAGCATCACCCCCCAGAGTTGGGAACGAATAGCACATATGTGCGAGTGGAACCTTTACCTTTACATTCCTGTCCCAGTGTTAGGCGAATAAAAAAAAATAGTAAAAGTTGTATAATCAGAACAGTAGATCATTAATATTAGGAATAAACTTTGTAATGTCTTCTAGTCTTGCAATATTAAGTATGATTTTATTATGAAATCTAACTGTTATTACATGTTTCTTTTGTGAACCAAAATTGGTAAGACGGGGGAAGGTTGCTGTGTAAAATCCAGGAATCAAGGAAGGCATTTTGTACTGGGATCCTGCAACTGGGAAGAGGATTCTGTTTTCCTCTTGAAAACTCCCCTCCAAATTATTTTCCTCATCAGGAAATTTTAATTTTAAACTTGTTTAATTTTAAGTGACTAGTGGGAAATGAAAGCATTTACATTCTTTGCAGTTATCTGGTCATAGCACTCTGAGAGTCATTAAGGCCATGTAGGGGTTTATCTGTGTCCTCAGAATCACCTGAGTGCAAATGGGTGTAGAACCTTCCTGGGTCTGTTGAAAGGACTGTGTTGTAAACAAGAGATAGGTGGTGTCGTATCTCTCCTTATGTGTTGAGGGAGGACATAGAAGGCCTCTTTGACTCTTCTGAGTCGAGGTGACACAGTGGTTAGAGTGCAGTACTGCAGGCTACTTCAGCTGATTGCTAGCTGCAGTTCAGCAGATCAAATCTCACCGGTTCAAAGTTGACTCAGCCTTCCATCCTTCCGAGGTGGGTAAAATGAGGACCCAGATTGTTGGGGGCAACAAGCTGAATCTGTAAACGGCTTAGAGAGGGCTGTAAAAGCATTATGAAACGGTGTATAAGTCTAAGTGCTATTGCTATTCTTTCAAAGGAAAAAATAAACCCAAGACAGTCCAGTTGCCTTTTAGTCTAGTTGTCCTTTGGGACAACCATGACCTGGCTGATTGAGAATCTCCATAGACAACAATCCTTATACTTCTACACAGCTTCCCCAATACATTTCGATTTTGAGAAACAGCTAACTTACCATCAGTTCGAAGTGTTAATGGAGTTGGAGGACTAAGGACCCTGGCATTTGTCACTGTGTTCTTCACGAGGCAGATATAACTCCCAACGTCTGATGGTTGCACCTTGGATATATAGAGATTGCCTGTTTCCTGGGAGATGAAACGCCTGCTGTCTTCTGCCACAAAGGAGGGGAACGCATTAAATACCCAGCTGTAGATGATCTCTGTAAAATAAAGAGGCAGATACTTTGAATCGCTTGATGGCAAGACCATTGCACTCAACAGAGCAAATTACATAAGTTTGAAAAAGGGAACATATCTAACTTCAGTACTTTTTCTCCATGGACCAAGGCAGATGTTCAGTGATTATGGAAAAGCTTTTTTTTATTACAAAGACATTTGTTTATTTATTATTATTATTATTTTTAATGAATTTGTAAAATATGCATGCTTAGCTATGGGTCATTATTTTCAGCACATGTAGATATTTTTACGCCGAATAAGATCTCCAGTTGATTCCAGCATTCTGATTCCATCTGACTAACTCCTGGTGTGGAGGAATCAAAACTCGACGATTAAAGATTAGTTATGGAGAAATGTATTACTAATCACTGAGCTATGCTGATCAGGAAGCAATAAAATATGCCAAATGCTTAAGAGGGAATTAGTATTAACATTGCATGGACTTTTGCTGAACAACGCTTGGAAATATATTATACCGTATGTTAAATGCCATATGAAACCACCGTATTTAATTTTACTTCCCAGAGATGACAGAAAAGCAAAACAAATCTCATATTACCAGAACTTAAAGAAGGACTGACCAATTTGCAGTCCACTGGCCCCCTGAGATTATGTTATCAAGCTTGAGTGGTGCAATTTCTCTTCCCCATCCTTATTTATTCAGAACAATTAAAGCTAGGAATAAAAATGTGAGACTTCTAAGAGGCAATTCCTTTATTATTACTACATCACTCCCCACCCCACCTGATATTGTTCTAAAATATTATTTTGGAAATTCAGTCACTTTGCCATCAAAAACTGGCAGTGGAAACTTGAGTAATGGAGTAATGGAGAGTAATGATAAAAGATAGATATGGAAGAGGTTTACCTCCCATTTATAACTTTTAAAACCACTCCCCAAAAATAGGGACAAGTGGCATCAAAAATTTCTTCTCCAATCATTGTGGTGACCTGCAGCCCATCAGAAGTCAAGAGGCCAAATTAATAATATACCTTTGACTTCCAACATTCAAAAAATGGGAATAAAGTAAGTTGTCATGCAGAATTACTCTTCTTGATGATAGTTTATTCAGTTAATTCAGTTTTCTGACTGTGCACCAGGGGTGAAATCCAGCAGGTTCTGAGCAGTTCAGAGAACCGGCAAATACCACCTCTGGCTGGCCCCAGAGTGGGATGGAAATGGAGATTTTGCAGTATCTTTCCCCAGGAGTGGGGAGGGAATGGACATTTTGCAGTATCTTTGCCCTGGAGTGGGGTGGGAATGAAGATTTTGCAGTATCCTTCCCCTGCCACGCCCACCAAGCCACACCCACAGAACCGGTAGCAAAAAAAAAAAAAGATTTCACCACTGCTGTACACAATAATTAACTGGGCACAGCTAAGTTTGCCTGATGTACTGGGCCAAAATAGGTTGGCTAGTGATCAGAGAGTCATGCAAACAAAGACATAATTAATAAAAGCAGAGGAAAGTAATGCTATTCTTTGGAATAAGTAGCCTAAGCAGTATTTCCCAACCTCAGCAAGTTTAACACGAGTGACTTCAACTCCCAGAATTCCCCAGCCAGCTGTCCTCCTATTTTAAACTTTCTGAGGTTGAGAAACAGTGGAAAGGGTATTTTAAAAAAACCCATCTCTGTCCATAGGCCACCATAACAAGTCTCAGTGATAACAAGATGTGGACAAACACCTCATACAATTATACAAAGATTATAACTAATATTTATGTAGTGAGTAGTAACTTATGTAGTAAGACGATCAGAAGCTTTTGTGGATCCTTGGGGTATGATTCTCTCTCTTTCTCTTTGTGTACAGTATGTGTGTGTGTCTCTGTGTGTTCATCAACAACTTTTAATTTTAACTTTATTTTCTGACAAACACCAAGCTGAGATTTATTTACAGCTAGATAAAATAAATTCCTCCCAAGCAAGTTCCCATCTCTCTCAATTCTACCTTAACAAGAAGTTTGAATCTGGCTAAGCATTTTGCACAATTACCTATTCTATATGTATGCAGCTTGAAGAGTTGAGTAAATATAAAGGAGAGCTATTGATTGATTAATTATGTGCCATCAAATCCTTGTTGTCTCTCAGTGATCGCCCAGATAGATCTATGTCTCATTGTATTAGCTAGGTGACCTTTTGTCTCTGGCATTTTCTTTCCACATCTGATTTCTTTCTCTTTCTTTAATATTCCCCTCAAAGTCATGTGGGAAAGCTAGAATTGTTCTTTGTCATCCTCTCCAATTTCTTTTTTCATTTTTCTTTGTAAATATTTCCCAACTTTTTCCTCATATCTGTCAATTCAGCATCCATTTTTACTTGGCATTTTTACTTTACTGCCTAGCATCCTTTTTTACTTGGCAGTCATTAATCCATTTCTCCTGTTCTATCTCCCAGAAGACTTTAACAGAATAACAGAGATGGAAGGGACCTTGGAGGTCTGCTAGTCCAACATTTGCTTAGGCAGGAGATCTATACCATTTCAGACAAACGGCTGTCCAAAACACAAAACCGACCCAAAATCGAAGTTTCATTGTTTTCCTCTTCAAGCACTAAGTCCAAAAGCAGTTTCCAAGTAGAAACAAAATTAGTTGTGCTGAACCAGAGGCCTTTTTCTCTTCATTTTCTGCCTGCAATCCCTCACAGCTGCACTGGAAAAACAATAAAAATGGAGAGAACCGATAAAGGCTGTTAAAGACTGTCTTTTTCTAGAGCTATCGTAAAAGTTTCCAATCCATGTTTATATCCATATTTTCCATTTCTATTATCTCATCTCCTCCTCCCGATGTTTCCAGGTTGCTGAACTTTTAACACCCAATATTAGCTCTCAAGCAGCCTCACTCCAGTTCCCTGACAGACTTGTCACTTCTGACTCTCTAAATATAGAAACGCCAAGGTTAGTTCTATAATAGAAAATCCACCGCTACTCTTCAAAAACACAAAATGTTTCGCTTGTCCAGCCTGGGATGGAGACATTAATTATCTGTAATGGCCAGAAAGAATAACCTTGAGGAACAGGGGGTAGAGCTGCCACTGAGACAATGATCAGAGAAGAGAAATCTGAATCAGGGCAGAAATGTAATTCGAAGAAGATTTGACCTCCCTAGTTTTTATAAAGATAAAGACAGGGAAGACTTTTAAGGTTCTGTTACCAATAGCTTCATGGAGTATAAGCTTCCTTTCTTTTTATTTTGAAAAAATACCCAGCTACTATATATACACAGGGGTGAAATCTACTTACCTTCCCTACCGGTTCAGAAATGTGTGCTCTGTGCACACACGCTCGCTTCACTAGTATGCGTGCATCATACATCACACTCAATTTTTGACCCTGTGTGCATGCACAGAAGGCTTTGCGCGTGCGCAGAGGGTTAAAAATCAGGAAGTAATGATGTGGGGAAGTAATGGGTGGGTGGGTGGAGCCTCGTGCTCCCTCCGCTCCAGGTTCACCAAACCACTCACTGCTACCGGTAACGCGTGAACCGGTCGGAACTGGTAGGATTTCACCGCTGTATACATATATTATATTTTGACAGCTATCTGCTAGATTTCTTATCTCAAAGAGTATATGTGGTACGTTCCTCAATAGTAGTACCTGTGAGAGGGATCTTGGAGTTCTGGTGGACAACCATTTAAATATGAGGCAGCAATGTGCAGCAGCTGCCAAAAAAGCCAACACAGTTCTAGGCTGCATAAACAGAGGGATAGAATCAAGATCACG
>JANHFK010003382.1:87286-101255 GCA_036250565.1 Sibynophis collaris | reverse complement strand
GAAAGAAAGAAAGAAAGAAAGAAAGAAAGAAAGAAAGAAAGAAAGAAAGAAAGAGGGGAAAAAAGAAAGGGGGGGGAAGAAAAGAAAGAAACCACCACCGGTCAGGGTGGTCAAAGGGAAAGGCGAGCCGAGCTCCTTCAGTCCTTTTCTCTGAGCGCGTAAAACTCGCTGGTTAAGACTTCGCCTCAAATTTGTTATAAGACACGTGGAAAAGGCGGGCGACGCTCCTCCGCCCGCGCCTGTCCCGTCAGCAGGCCCAGGGCAACAGGAGGGAGCAGGGACTAGAGAGAGCTCGCGTCAGGAAGGAGGCAAGGAAGGAGCGGGCGAGTCCTGCGGCGCTCTGAGGGGAATGCCGCCGCCGCGCCTCCTTTAAGCGCGCCTCTGCCCCCGCCTGCGACTCCTTCCTTCCAAGGGGGGCGCTTCTTGCTCTTGTCGCCGCGCTGCATGGGGCGCCAGCGCTTGGCGCTTTCCAGATATGGTCTCGGTGGCGGCGGCGGCGGCGGAGAGCTCTCTGTGATCGCCGGCATCCGCGGTGTCTGGCCCGGCGAGGAAGAGGAAGGAGCGAACGAGGTAGAAGGCGGCCAAGGAGGAGCGCTCGACTGGTGGCCAGAATCAAGTCAAGCCGGGTTGCTGCGGGCGGCTCGCTCTGCAGGTAGGTAGGGAAGAAACGGCGGGAGGAGGAGAGCGCGGCGAGAGCCTTTTGTGTCCGGCCCGCAGCGCTGCTTGGTCGCTAACAGGAACCCGGCGGGGGGACATCTCTCTCAGCTCCTGGGCTGGATGGCTCTTTCCTTCGGTCGGTCTCTCTGTCTCGGGGAGTAGCCGGACACGTTGCAATCCCAGAAGCCAGTCTTGGAGCCAAAAACGCCGGACGGACGCGTCTCGTCGAATGAATGGGAACGTTCGCTGGGCTGCTAACGGTTGCTAGCCTGGCTGGGCTGGGCAGCCATCACACAGCAGCCCCTCTCCCCCTTCCCTGCTGCCGAGAGCCCACCCATTGCAGCTGTGTGTGTGTGCTTTTATGCGGGGTGCGAGAGGTGCTTTCCCTGCGAAGCCCATCGACCCTCAGCCGGCAGGCTTTCTGCTTGCTCGCCACGGCTGATGGGCATTGTAGTCAAGACCTCTAAAGAGGGAGGGGGCGAGGGGGGGGATTGAAAAAGAAGCACTTGACCTAAAAGACCCAAGGATGTAATAATATGTAATAATATTTAAGAGGATATGATGTGGGGGAGATTGCAGGGTGTTTATTGGAGTAAGCTACTCCAATATTGAGGGTGTAGAGAGAGAGATTTCTTGGAAGTTCCCAAATAAGAAAGGCAAAACCAGGATTAGAAAATTGAAGCTAGGTAGGCAGCAGAGTAGAGATGCTAAGTGTCAGATTGGCCCTGTCTAGAAGGTCCACCGGTTCCTTTTCAAGTCTGCCCCCCTTTTTTTTCCCCTTTGCACACATCTCTTTGTAAACACACCCACTTCCCCTCCCATCTTCCCTCCCCTTTCCTCCTCTCCCTTTACTACCTGTGTAGCTGTCCAGGGTAGGAACTTTCAGGGGATTTTGTGCTGCTTCTGGGATTCTCCCTTGCATCCTAGGGACCTGTTGCCGCAGAAAGGTAAAATAAATCCAGCTGGCTGTGGTAATTCCATGTGTGTCATTTGGAAGAGGGGACCATGTTCAGTCTAGGATTCCTTCGGCAGCTTCTTTGGGCATGTTTTCTCTGTGTGACAGTGCTGCAGCAAAGCTGATGGATGGTTTGGAGCAGAGATTTGTATTTCCCTCTATCATGGAAGGGAGGGAAAGTAGTGTGTGTGTGTGTGTGCTTGCATGTGTGTGTTTTAAAGGATAACGATAGTGGCATAATGATAATAAGAAACTCCTTAGAGGAAATACATGCATGCACACCCCACAGACACACACACATAAACACACTGCAACAAATTAGAAATGGTAGTGCAGATTTTGCTATCTGGAGGGTCAGCTTATGGGTCTGCCTATGCAGATAATATTTCAAAGAGGTGTGTTTTTTTTTAAATGCAGTCTTTATGCAGACTCTAAAGAACCATCTTTTTCCTACACTTAACAGCTGATTTGATATGATTGTCTGCAGAAAGGGGAGGAAAAGCATGGGATCTGCAAAGGGAGGCTATGGGTGTGCTTCTGGGGAAGAAGGGGAGCAGCAAAGAAGAAACGATAATCCTCACATATTATCTCACTGAAAAAGACAAAGGGAAGGATGGATTGATTTGGGGGGGTGGGGGTGGAAATCAACCCTAAAAAGCACGGCTGTGAAAAAACAGTGATCAAGCATGGATCCAGCTTGCCCTTTCCAGGATGTCTGCAGAACACACCCACTGAAAGGAATCCCCCTTTTTGTGCTCCTCCTCCCTCAAAACGAAAGAGTGGTTGAATAGCGCTGCTGCATTGTGGAACTACTGAGGGGCTGAGGGGCGGGGGGGCTTGGGTGGGTGGGTGGCGGAGCGATGTGAATGCAGCGTTTCTCCCAGATCTGTCAGGAGGAGATTGTAGGAGAAGGGCCAGATGATAGAGGGAAAGTATTTCACATTCTTCCAACCTCTCAGGAAAAGAATCCCCACTGGTGCCTTTTGGCAGTCATGGTCTGACTTCAGTGTGGTGAAGCATTAAATCGGCACTGACTCTACAAAGGTAGACTTATATACATGCAGATCTGCAACAGAGCCAAGTGCTCTAGCATCATCATGCTTTCACCAAATTATAGTATCCATGACTGACACTTGAAGGTGATTTTCAGCCCTGCCCCAATCCTACTGAAGCTCATGCAGTGTGCATAGCACTTTTCTCCTATATAAAGGTGTGTGACTGTTATAGTATATAAAGGTGTAGGTCTGTTTGTTGTAAGATGCTTAAAATGAAATCATCCAAACTGTTGGCACTTCTTTAAGCAAATAACTAGCAATTGCCATGCCAGTTGTATGCCTGCATGCATGAATTGGGTCAAGAAAACTAACTGTATCCAAACTGCAGAGTTTTAAGTAGAATAAGTCCAGTTTTGAAAAAAAAATGTATATAATTAGCTATATGATGCAGGAAATGAGAAAAAGAAATACAAAAATCCAAAGAAAATGCAGAATGTCCGTTTTTGCTGTAGTCGAGTATTAACTAAGTAATGTTATGTTTCCATGGCTTACTTCAGTTTTCTTCATTTTTCCATAACAGTTACTTAGCCTCACAAATAAAAGCAAACTACTGTTTAAATCTTGTTAAATCTTTGCTTCAATTAGCACACAGGACATTTTCCCTCTCTGTCTCTCCGTGTGTTTTTGCCCCCTTTAAGGTATTTAGTTAAAATTTTCCTTACATAAAATAAATAATTAGACTCACATGCAGCCTTGAGTTCTCTTTCTAAGCAATATGAGATTGGTTTTATTTGGGTTCCATTATTGTCAAGGAAAATGATGGATAGGTGGCAGCATCTTATAAATAATTTTAGTTTTATTCTGCAATAAGAGCCAGCTTGATTTTTTTTCCCCCTTAGCTCTGTGAGACACTTCAACCATCTGAAGTGGCTGTAGGTGGTGATAGAAGACTGACAAACTTCTGAAAATTGATAAGGGACGAGAAACAAGCTATTAAAAAGAAGTAACGAGTCCATAGATACTTTCAAAGTTGCTACTTTCTTTATTACAACTTTATAGATACATAGAAATACATTCATGCATACACAATCAATTCTTTATGTCTGTCTTTTCTTCTTTAATCAGCTAGGTAGATGGCTGATATTTTCCTCCCACTTTCCATCTGTTTGATCTATCTGTAATCTATGCCAATTTTGTGTTTGTCAAACATATTCTGAAAATAAGAGTTTCTTATACCATAACTGATTACCTAGCAATTGATGTTGCCAGATCTCCCACACTTTTCTGTGTGATTGTATATTTCTCCTCATTTGGGGGCAAGATAAAAGTGTCATGTTGGCATCCTATAAAGATTAAAGAAGTTCCCAGGTTGCTACTACTCTATTGTGCCTTTCTGTGTCATGAAATACAGAATCAGTTCTGATTATGGCCAATCAGCTGCCTTAAGTACAAAGCTACAAAGTTTCAGAAGTATGAATTTCTGTTATATCTCCAGAAAGATGAAACATTAATATTTGAAATATCCTGCTCTGGACATCTAAACATTTAATTCAGTTTGTAAGAATGTTTTGCTTATTCTATTTAGAGAAGATCATAAACAGGAAACATAATCCACCCACTGCCATTATTGCCCAATAGCTGGTAATTAGATATATGCTGCCTTGGGGAGGGGGGGATGTTATGACTTTTGCTTTTGTGTGGCCTTTCACAGAATTCTTATTTGCCCTAAAATAACTTGAGAAGGCAACTTTGGTAGTGGTGACAATTATTTCTTGAGCTGCAATAGTGCTGCTACTGAGCAATTATATGCTGTACTATGCATATCTGTAATGTTTCACACGTCCTATTTCAAATATATTCAGGGATGGAATGACTATAGTGGAGATGGAATATAAAATTTATAGGCAGTAACCATTGCTCAGGCCAGCAGCTGGCTTTTTAAAATGGTGTTTCTCAACCTCAGCAACTTTAAAACGTGTAGACATCAATTCCCAGAATTCTTAAATCGTCTTAAAGTTTCTGAGGTTGAAAAACATTGGCCTGGAATATGTTTTCCCTAATGTGGTAACTTCAGGAATTTGTGGGCTGCAACTTCAGGATTGCAATTCAAGTTTGGAAAGTCTCATTAGATGATGATGTAATATTTTTTGGCAGGGTAGTAACCTCAGTCACAAAGTACTACCCGTGGTAGCTTCTGGGTAAAGCAAATGGCAGCTGCTAGTGAGAAGTTACCAACAGGCCCATCACAAGTTTTACTTTATGCTGTTCCACTTTAGGCCAAGATTGACAGCTAATTTATTTTATATATGGCCTTTTCTCCTAAGGAGAATGTGTATAAAATGATATACAATAAAAACAGTATAATGAGAAAATATAGTTGTATGATGACAGTTAAAAGCCTATTAAAATTAATTGAAAATACAAATATACAGGTAGTCCTTGATTTACAACAGCTCATTTAGTGACAATTAAAAGTTGTAACGGCACTCAACAAAATGAGTTATGACCATTTTTCACATTATGACACTTAGGAATTGTGGTCATAAGTCTACCTGTATAGGCAATGTTTTTTGCATAGAATATGGCTTTCTTCAGCCTCCATGCAAAGGGACTGAATTAGCTTTGTCTAACTTAGTTGGTACATCTGACAAGGATAGATCATGGCCTTCTTCAGTTGAATTTTCATTTCTAGATTTGTACTTTCTGGGTTCAAGTTCAGGTTACATTTGAAAGACTTCTTCGTGAAAGTATACATTTACTAACATGGTACAATCATAGACCGAGGCTACTTTATACTGATTCAACTATTGGCATGCTCTTGAAAATGCAGCTATTATTTGTTGAGTTTGTGTATTGTGCCAAACCACAGTTTATTTAAGTACATTAAGATAATAAATCATAACCACCTGGATTCATATAACCTACTAATCCATAAACTCTGCAATAGAATCCGTAATGGCAAGGTTAACACAGCATGGTAAGCCAAAATCAAACAATCCTACATTATGGCTTAATTGTGTGCCATTATATTAGTGGAACAGATAGATGCTATGAAGTGGAGAGGTTATGGTAGTACCATTGTTTTTCTTGGCAGTATAAATTAGTAAAGTAACTTGGTTTACCTTATAGCTGACATATGGATGAGGGAAAATGAGAAATAAAGCTAGCAGAAGTTCCATGTGCAATTACATCTGTCATGCTGTAAAAAATATAGAGTAGCACCAACCGGTCCTTATGTGCTTGAGATTCTTATAATGCATCTTGGAATGAAGAAATGGGACCCTCTAATTTTTATTTCTAAAAATAAACATGGTACAAATTTTTGATACAAAATTCAGTTTCTTTTCAATCACAGTTCAAAACCATAAGCAAGCTTCTAGCCATAAAGCTGGAAAAGATTATTAAGAATCAGGCTGATCCCTGAATAAAATTTCCAAGGTTCAAAGATTGTTCCTGGTTCTTTGTGCTGCTTTTTTCTATTTCTGCTGTTATTCAACTAAAATTATGCTCAATAAGATAATAGAAATTTGAGTATTGATATATGTTTTTTCATTCTTTCATACAGCGTTTTGTTTGTTAGAACACATTCTGTCTTGGAATAATCTTCTGTAAAATAACATGGAGTTAGCATTTTTTTAAAGCAATAATCAGTGTTCTATGAATATAAAATGTACCTCTTCTAATTTAATTGCAGTGCAATTCATAATAGTCCAACAAATAGAAACATTACCAGTATTAAATATCATTTTTCATAACAATTAAAAGCATATTTTAAAAATAATTTTTTAGCAAGAAAAAGTCTGCAAATTTATGGAACTTGATGAATAGTATTAAATTGACTTAACTGAATTCTGGAGGCATACATGACCTTATTTGGGTTTGCTTTCTTGCATAGTGTGTTGCAGTGCTGATGGAATGTTAATTTCAAATGCACAACAGTAACGGTAACAACAATAAAAATTAATAATGGAAATCAAGTCCTGAGCCTGGTCAATTTGGCAGCGGTTCCAGTACAGATGATAGTCTAAGCTTTTCATTTTGCATGTTATATCCATAGTGAGACATATTTAGGTAACTATGTTTACATTTTGCTTGTTGATTTTATTTTGAACGGTTACTGGATAAAGAAAGAAAGACCTGTCATGGGTTGGTAATAGCTCTAACATAAAATATTCAATAGAGGAAAGAAAAAGATTGTCCACAGATGTTTTGCACTGAAATTATGTTCAGAATGCTCTGGGCTTTTGTCCATTTTTGGAAAAAGCTTGGTGGTTATTTTTAAACAAGTCTTTGCTTAATTTTTTTATTATCAAATTCATATAGAAGATTGCAAATGTTAGCAGTTTTATAACTTGCTAAAAGAAGAACAATTATCTTATCAATTGATTAGTTATTGGCAGTAGGTGAGTAGAAGAATAATGCTTTTTCCATGGAAAGTTAAAAGTTAACAATGCTAAAATGTTCCAGTATAGGTATAGATATAGCTTCTGTAAAAGTTGTCAAATTGCATTGTTACAGCAGCATTATCTCAACCATAGCCTTTAATAAATTATTTTCTTGGCGTGAAGTCCTTAGACTCTCTGTTACAATCTGAGTTCTAATTCATTTTGCAGCAGAAAAAGCTTGCTTTATAGATGACCATTAAGACATGGATAGATTACCTCTGTTAATTCTTCAACATCATTTTTAAGATAATCATCTATGATAGCCTCCTGAAACATTTGGCTGATCTTCATTTATTTACTTGCTGGATGTATTTTTATATGCTACTGCTTTTCATCTTGACGCTCTTTATAGTACATCATTTTTAAAAATACAGAAGGAAACTGTTAAAACAATGTAAAAACATAACAACTAAAAAATTCTGAGGAAAAAGAAAACTAAACAACCATTCACTCAATATTCATAAAGGGAAGCATGTATAATAGGTAGATACTTTAACAATCAGGAGAGCTTTCCAGAGAATGTAACCAGAAAGAAATCTCACACATACATAAAAAGTTCATATCCAGTCCATATCACTAAAGGTAGTTGCAGCTAATTCAATTTAGCAGAATGTGCTTAGTCAGATGCCCTACTCAACATCACAAACTGTATCAGTAGTTACTTCCAGATTAAAGGGAAGAGTAACACTCTATATGGCAAATTATAATAGTGCAATCTGGATTTACCAGTGTATAACCACCTATAGCTAGATTTTTACAGTCCAAGGAAGTCTATAACAAGTGAAGCTGGCTGTTGGTGTTCTTGGTCACAGAAGTCACTTGAGTAAAAATATAAGAGAAGCTCCCAGTTAAATCTTTGTTGTTGTTTTTCTTAAGGATGCAAATTTATTCAGAACAGGCAATTTCCATTACAGAAACACTCTACCCACAAGGTCTAGCTCTTGCAGAGATTAAGCCTCCTATTGTTACTTTGCTCACCTTGTTATGTGTTCTAGCTATTGCTTTCAAAAACACACAGCTTTCTTCTGAGAAGCAGAACTGAGTGTCATCTCTGTATTGATGATAGCTACTCAAGAAACTCCTGATGACTGCCTCCCACAATTACACTAGGGATAAAATATCTGCTAGAAGGCAGAGAAAGCTCTCACGAGGCTATTTTTACTAGTATAGGTGGAACTATTATAATTCAGCACCTTCAGGTCCAGAGATACCCTAGGAGAATTTTTTTAGTTAATGATATCAGTGGCTGCTAAAAATGAAGCAGGATCAAAAGACCCTCTACCTCCCTCCCCCCTCCCTCTCCTATAAGGTTACTTATTAAGCATCCAGGGGTGCATCACTGTATCCCTTTGAGTCTAATGGCACTATTAATTATCTAAAGATGTATTTAGTAATCATTAGATCCACTTAGCTCAGTTGACTAATTTAAATAAGGCAAGATGGACAGAGGTATAGATCGGACAAACTGGACAGGTATAAACATCTTGTACACACACTCTCTCAAAATCTGAAAATGTTTCCATTCCGTCCAGAATTAAATCTGATGGTGCATTAGATCTCAGTGTGTTCTGTAACAAAAGCAGCATTTAAAGTCAAGATGAAAAGGATTCTGTCCTCAAGCTGCCTTGCAAATCTGTCACAACAAATACTTAAGGCCTCCAATGATGTTTTTTTTATAAACTCTGTCTTCCCTTCATGCAAAAGACAGCTCCTTGAATATGCACTGGAGGCCACAAATTAAGCCTTCCATACAGTAGACAGGATTGTGCACAGTCACAGATGTTCCATGGTGAATCTTTTACCATTTGTACCATAGCCCCTGTTTGCATGTTGTATTGTCCAGAGCAGCAAAGAATGACACAGGCTATCAGGCTTCGTGGTGCCAAACAATATGCAGGTATGTCAGTGACCCATTTTGTTTTCCAGTTCCATAATCGCTAAAGGTTACAACAAGATAATCACCTCTGTTTTCTGGAAATTCTTAGAAAGCATTCAACAATCCATTAGAGTCCATAAATCCACAGGGGCAGACCAACTTACTGGGTTACTGAATCCTTCAGGAAGAAAATGATGGAGTGAATGAAGAATGGCCTGGCCATAATGAGACAGTAACTAACTTACTCCATGTACAATCTATTACAAATACTATTTCATGGCAAAAAAAACTAAACTGAAGATGTGCCCAGTCTTAGTTTTTAATTCAGTGATAGTTAAAACAGAGTTATCATTGCCATCACAGGTTGGCCAATGTAGGGCATCTTCAACTTACTCAGTTAACCATTATGACTGCAATACATTTGAGGCATATTTAAAATAGAAAATAAATCTTCTATGTTTAACAATTTTAAAAATTATTTTGAGTGCATGAAATATGTGTTTTCTCTACAACTAATATATGCTACCTTGAAGAATTCTGTGTGGAAGGAGTATAACAGAGGTGTAAAAATAAATATAATTGTATGGCCCAGTGCTGTGATAATGCTGCTAGAGAAACTGTGATATCATTAGAATTAACAGAAACATTTTACTGGGGAAACCCCATGCTGCTGATTCTTAATAGAACATGAAACATGAGTGAATGGGTAGTCTCACTGTGTTCTGAATAGAGCCCTTTTAAGTAGTTCCATATTTCCTATAAATATGTGAATTAAAGCCCTGACATTATAAAAGAGCCAACAGTTTGATATCTCTAGTGTGGTTAGTTCAAGCACGTTTTAAATAGACATTTTTTGAAAAGTCTGTATTATAATTTCTATCTCTATGTGAATCAGTGCAAAGAATCTTTAAGTAAATATTCTTTTTCCAAATCTTGCAACTGCAACTGAAATACACCTGTGAACTGTCACCTGGGAAATGGCCTCCTGAGAAAAGCTTGTCTGTTACCTGCCTTGTTATTCTTCCAGAGCCAGACACATGCTGAAAAAACAAGTCAGACTTTTAAACACTTTTAAGTTTTATTTTATTGATAAGGCTTTTTATTATTTAATGTGCTATTGTACTGTCTTTAGATTGATTTCTGTATTTTGTTCTGAGCTTGACATTTCCAAAGTAGCATACAATAACTCACTGAAGAATGTGGCATATATGAAGATGAATAAAATATGTATTTATTTTTTCCCTTCATTCATTTTCTATAGCATATAAAATTAATGTCAATACTTTTTATATTAAAGAGCTTTATTATGTTTGTTAAAAAGAAGGGAAGGCCTGAAAGTATTGCTTTTTATGAGTCACACAATAGAAGTGTTTTTGTATGGAATTGGTTTTTTTGTGACAATCTATGTTGCATTGAAATTTATTTTTCTCTAAATGCAGATACTTGTTACATTTAAATAAACGTCTTGGATGTCAGATTCCCATCTATGAAGTTTATTTATCTTGCAGATTCACGTTGAACAACTTCCAGGAACCATAGCATACATTCTCATATTTTGGCACTCAGTTTCTGACCAAGAACTGTTACTGGCCAGGTGAACAAATGCATGCAGCCTAGGGATTTATTATTTTGTTCCAAAAGTGCTTTTGACCTAAGTTACAATTTAGCCGTTCAATATTTCCTATTCCACCACACTTTGTCAACCCAGTGAGAAAATGACTATGCCTTCTATTGCTTAATAAATGCCCCAATTTTCTGGAGGTTGAGTATCCCTAAATAAATGGAAGGAATATTGATTTATAATTCAACATCCTTAAAAACGAATATTTGTATTTTAGTTTTAAGGTAGCTTCAGCATTTATTTACTTATTCATTCGGTTATTCAATTTATGTGGTTGCCCACTTGCTAGGGGACTTAGGGCAACTAATAAGAGTTAAAAACACCAAATACTGTAAAATAAATATGGCAGAAAATGATAACATGTAAAAAACATATTTCCCTGGGGACCAGACATAGAATCTATATAGTCTACAATCTCTCATGGCAATGCATACACATACTTTTCTTGGATTGTCAAGATTAATCCATATACATAAAGAAAAAGCTGAAAAAAATATCAGTGTGCATCAGTCCTGCAGAGGAATGGGAGGTAGGTCAAAATTCTTAGGTACTCAAGGCAAATTTGTATGCAGCTATTGACTAACTGCTTAGAATTTTTTAGCACTGCCTGAGATGTTGATTCCTTCCCTGTTAGCAATTTATATTGTTTAGTAAGACCAATTTCAACTTTTCTACCTTATGAGAATAACAAGACAGTGCCTATCCCAAATAATGGAACTTCTGCTTATAAACCCTTCAGGTAGCAGCAGTCTCTTATTGTCTTTTAGAAGTCTGTAAATTGTGTCCAAAGCCTTTAATATATTTTGCCTGTTTTAACGTTATGGATACATTGTTTAAGATATGTATTTTAGTTTAGTATTGTCCATCTTTAATTTGAAGAAGTTGTTTTATTTTCAACATTTGCATGTGTTTAAAAAAACACATTCATTGAACTGTAGCTTGTTTTGTCATCTGAATCTGACAAATTGTGGTTAGTCTTGAGTGTAGAATACTTTAAGCAAGTCCATTTCAAAGGATGGACCATAAAGCTAGATGATTCAGGAAAACATAATTCAGTTTAATCATGATTTAGAGATCAAATATAACTGTTAACCATAGTTAATATCAAGAGCCATTGGTGCAGTGGTTAAGGCATTAGGCTAAAAACCAGGAAACTCTTGAGTTCTAGTCCTAGTCTGGTCTTCTAGTTCTAGTCTTGAGTTCTAGTCTAAGCTTTGTTCTTAGGCACAAAGCTAGCTGGGTGACCTTGGGCCAGTTGCTTTCGGGTCTAGGAAGCAGGCAATGGCAAATCACTTCTGCAATCTTGTTAGGAAAACTGCAGGGATTTGTTCAGCCAGGAATCAACATTGACTCAAAGATAGCAAAAAAAAAAAAAAGAAGCTTAATTTAAATTAGACGAGATAGCTACTGATCTCCTTGCAGCCATGCCAAAGGAGAAGAGGGGTGCACATGAGCCAGAGAATTGCCTTGACTCATTCTTGTCATGGTAAATCATAGGTTATTACACTGTCTGAATACAGCTTTAGCATGAATTGCAGTTATATGGCTCTCCAGGCATTCCAGAAACTAGAGATTAGATGTAAAATTCAGGTATTTGGCTTTTCATTTCATACTTGGCTAACATTTTTACATATGTTAGTATGTAAAAATCGTAACTGCAAAGACAGCTTCGATACAGAAGCCATCTGAAGTTACTGTTTCATCTGGTATATGAATCAGGAACCATCTGCATGCAAAGCATGTGCTGAGTCATTGAGCCATGGCTCTTTCCACAGCATAGGATTTCACAGGAGGCCATTAGTATCTTGCATACAGCCCTGAGTTTTCCTCCTGCTCCCCCACCCCCACCCCGTGGCCCAGTTATGAGGAGTATTTCAAATATAACAGATTTGTTAGATTGATCAGATGTATTCGAGAAGCTCTTCTCTTTTTTTTGCATTACATATCAGGGGTACAACATATTCAGACTCAGAGTTCACACACTACATTTTCCTCATTTACATTTAACATCTTTTCTTCTCTTCCTCCAACCTGTCACATGGTATATAACAAAAAGACAGCCAAGAATTTCTGGCCAGTTAAAATTTGATTCAGAAAGTTCTAGAATGTAAATGAATCTTCAAGCAAACAGCGGGGTGATTTATTCATCAATTCTGGTACAGCAATTTTGGCCAGAGGTCAAGTCTTTTAAAGGTTCTGGAGTTGGTCTAAATTGCACTACGACTCAATTTTTATCACCTTACACATTGATGCTCAGTGCAATAATTCCTTTTCACATGTACACTAGCTTTGCTGTGTCCCCAAATTTTTGCATAATTTGGGGACATACAGAATCTGTGTCTGAGCAAGTGTATAAACAGTGTTATACTCAAAGTCAATTGTACATGATGGTCAAATGTATTATCACTGAAGGTAATTTGTTTAAATAATGTTCTGTATTAAATTGTTTTCCCTTTCCTTTTTTTTCTTTTTGTCTCTTTTTTTCCCACCACTCACAATCACTAACAGACACAGCGTTACCAGTTAGAGCTGATTCATTATATATGATGCAACTGAACACCCAAGCTTATAAAAATAACTGGAGATCTGTTATTATGTTGCTGCTATCGTATTAGTTTAGTTACTGAAATGAAATGTAGCCAAAAGCATCTATACTTGCATATAAAATAGCTTCCTAGGATAGATTGAGAGGAAGAAAAAATGCCTTCCATTATTTCTTTTCAACTACAAAATTAAAATGTGGACTCTCACTCTAGATGAAAAAAATAGTTGCTACTCCAGACATGGTTTTGATAGTTTTCAAGACAGTGGTCACCTTCAATTTGGTATCTGAATTTCAATAGCATGAATTTTAGAAAGATTGGCTTGGGCAGATGACATCACATGAATTTCCCAATTCTAACAGTAGAATTGGACTGTTAGATATAATAAGTCTGAATTCTTATTCACATCATAGAAAGTTTTCTTATACTCAGTCTAATTACAGTCTGTCTGTGTGTGAGCCTTACCACTGTATTGTTAATGTAGAGGTAGTCCTCGACTTACAACAGTTCATTTAGTGACTGTTGAAAGTTACAACGGCACTGAAAAAAAGGACTTATAACTGTTTTTCACACTTACAACCATTGCAGCATCCCCATGGTCATGTGATCAAAATTTGGATGCTTGGCAACTGACTCATATTTATGATAGTTGCAGTTTCCCAGGGTCATGTGATCACCTTTTGTGACCTCCTGACAAGCAAAGATAATGGAGAAGGACGATTCAACTGCAGTGATTCACTTAACAACTGTGACAAGAAAAATTGTAAAATGAGGCAAAACTCATTTAACAAATGTTTCATTTAGCAACAAATTTTAGGCTCAATTGTGGTTGTAACTCAAGGAATACCTGTACTTCAAAAGTTATACTTTTGTATAT
>JANHFK010003380.1:16513-26694 GCA_036250565.1 Sibynophis collaris | reverse complement strand
ATCTGGGAAAGGAACAATGGGTGGAAACTAATCACGAAGAGAATCAACCTGGAATTGAAGAGAAACTTCCTAACAGTGAGGACAATTAATCAGTGGAACAACTTGGCTTCAGTCATTGTGGGTGCCTCATCACTGGAGGTTTTTAAGAAGAGACTGGACAGTCATTTGTCTGAAATGGTGTAGGATCTCCTGCAGGGGGCTGAACTAGAAGACCTCGAAGATCCTTTCCAGCCGTATTCTGATTCTGAGGTGACTGGGGGAGTAATCCAGGTGGGGATTCCTGATTTAGAGCACAGTGCTGACTTTAAGAATGTTTTTAGTCAGGGGCAATGTGGAGAGAGCCAGTTCAGTATAATGGTTAAGACTTCTGGCTAGAAACTGGGAGACTGTGAGTTCTAGTCCCACCTTGGGCACAAAGCACTTTGACTGACATTGGGCAATCAATTTCGCTCAGTCCTAGGAAACAGGCAATGGCAAGCCACTTCTGAAAAATTTAGCCAAGAAAACTGCAGGGCCTTATTAGGGCAGTCTATAAGAATCAGACACAATAGAACAGAAATTTTAAAATATAGGGAGGACCTAAATTGGAAGCAAAACAGAAACAGAATGTATCAAAAGAACAGAAACAAGGTTATGCAGGATCAAATGAAAAGTTTATTTACTCCAGAATCTTTGTGTCTGCAGCACAATTGTCTATGGCAGAGTTTCTTAACCTTGGCAACTTCAAGACGTGTGGACTTTAACGTGAGATTTGAAGTCCACACAGCTTAGAGTTGCCAAGTTTGTGAAACATTGGTCTGGGGGAGGGATGTAACAAGAAATGCATATAGTAAACCTTGTTTTTTCCCCATCATTTGAGACTAAGAAGCAAGAGAAGTTAAAAAGCAAATCATCTGGGGAAAAATAACTTTAATATTTAGTGTCTTAGAAACATTCATACTCAACCTAATACCAGACTTGAAAGGTTTATGCTAGTATTTAAATAAGCAACAGCAGATATGTTTTTAAATCAGTTCCAGTACATTTGGAAAAGTATATTGGGCTGCACCCATTATGATCCGTATTGTACATAAAACATGCTTGAAGAATTTTAAGGGAAGTCCAGTAAGCTTTTAACAGATCAGCAATATTTCTCGGTTTAATTTCAATTCAAATTGAATCATATATTAAAACTATATCTTGGGTGACTTGTATAGCTTCATATTGCAGTATAAAGAACCAAATATTTTTTAGAAAAGTCAGAGCTGTGCTTATAAATACAGAAAACAGAATATCAGAGTTGGAAGGGACCTTGGAGGTCTTCTAGTCCAACCCACTGCTCAAGCAAGAGACACTATGACCCCAAGATATTGGAAGACTGTTATCATATCATCCTTAGTCCTTGTTTTCAGTAGATAATTGGACAAAACCAATTTCTGCAAGCATTCTCCATATGTTTTATCCCCCAGTCTCCAAATCATCTTTGTTTCTGTTCTCTGCACTCTTTCTAGAATCTCAATATCTTTTTTATATCATGATGACCAGTGAGTCGAACACCACTACCTACTCTAGATAATAGGTCATAAATAATATTTTTCAAGTTTTGAGAATGGGAACACTATTTTTTCACTGTTCACTTGTAGGCTTCCATAATTGAAGGAAAATTTACCCAAGAGTTAAAAACGACAGAAATGTAAAATGAAAAATAAAAAAAATAAAAAAAATAAAAGACAGTAAACCCCCTTCCCAAAGAATAAATAAAGAAAAGCAACTTCCAAACTTTGCAGAAATTTTAAACATAAAGGTTACCATATACAACCTCCTAAATTACATATCTTGATTTTTTTCTTCTTATAATAACACCTTTTAAACAGTGAATCCCAAATCACTAATTCATTTTTATCCATTTTCAGTAAATAATCCATAAATGGTTTCCAAGTCTTTTATAAAAAGCAATTGTTTTTAACCTCTTTAACCAAACCCATTCCGCCACCTTTGTATAATTCTTGTTGGATATTGTTGGGAAAACCAGAATCATACACTTGACTAAAATCTAATAAACACTGAAGAAGAACAGGTGTAGCAGTGTTCCTGGCTAATCTTTTCTGTCAGTCAGCTGGTTTCTGCCAAATTAGACCAACAGCATTTTAGTGCTGTTGACATTTATTTATTGGAAACATATTATAGATTAAATAATAGCTGGCTTAGATCATCTGATTTGCTCCCTGTGTGATATTTTGAACTCTGCTTCTCTAATGGAAGAATGTTTAACATGATCAGTCTACGCGCTAGCTAATCTTGAAGTACAAGTAAAATTACCCAAGTGCCAATTTCTTGAAGTACAGTTAGTCCTTGACTTACAACCACAATTCATCTCAAAATTTCTTTTGCTAAGTGAAGCATTTGTTAAGTGAGTTTTGTAACATTTTATTACTTTTGTTAAGTGAGTCACTGCAGTTCAGGGGTGGGTTCTACTTACCTTCGCTATTTACCTTCGCTACCGGCTCGCAATGGGAGCACACTGGACATGCGCAGAACGTCCGTGCTAATGTCTGGGTGGGTGGGCAGAGCCTCCCGCCCCATTACTACCAGTTTTAAGAATCAGACAGAACCGGGAGGAACCCACTACTGCTGCAGTTGTTAAGTCAGTAACCATGATTGTTAAGTGAATCTGGCTTTCCCATTCACTTTGCTTCTCAGAAGATCACAAAAGTTAATTACATGACCCTGGGGCATTGCCACAGTCATAAATATGAGTCAGTTGCCAAGCATCTAAATTTTGATCATGGGACCATAATAATGCTTGCAATGGTTGTGTGAAAACCGGTCATAAATTATTTTCTTCAGTGCCATTATAACTTTGATTGGTCACTAAACAAATTGTTGTAAATCTAGGACTACCTGTATCAGTTGAGAATATACAGCACTGCATTGATTGCTATCGCCTCCATTGCACCATAAATAAGATTCATATAGTTTGTCCTAATTCATGTTTAGATCTGTTTAAATTATTGTGAATAGTCCCTATCCAATTTATCCATACTACTACAAACAATGGAACTGTTGCAGAAAGACATGAAATAGAAATGGCTAGTAGAAGATTTGTTTATTTATTTATTTTTAAAGAAACTTTTCAGACCGAGAAGCAAAACTGTAAAGCGGCAAATGGTTTACACACCAAATAAACCTCTAAGTTATTGTGTGATATCTCAATATGTATAATTGGAGCAATTATTTCACATGTCCTGGCTGATGGAGAAGAAACCTCAGCAACCTCTGTGTGCAAATGCTGTGCGTAAACAAGTTTTTGTAACAGGTGGATGTACAGGGTTTATTTTGTATTCATAGCAGCCTGCTAAAATGGGAGGGAAGGAAGGTCAGGAATTGTGGGTTCTGCAGGCATTTTTATTTTATTTTTTGGGTAAATGTCTACATTCCATTTGCTGTTCAGAATTATGTGATAGGGACAGTTTCCTGACTACTATTTTAGAAACAGAAGTGGGTTTAATAATATGTTTGCCAGTAGAGTTTATTTAGGCTGCACTGCTATTCAGAATAGAATTATTTCCATTAAAATGTATTGTATTTGATAGAGACCGTCACACATAAATATACAGAGCAGTAATCTTAGATCATCATTTAACAGGTTTTTAGCTCTATTGCACTTTTTCTTCCCATTATTTGTTTTAACTCATTCTAGTCGATTTTAATTCTTTAGCTAGTGTGATTTGCAACAACAACAACTACTAATCTCTGTGGTCCTGAAAACCTACAGGATATTACAATGTCATAACCCGTGAGTCTGTAGTCATTTGGCACCAAGACTAACATTAACTATAAAATTCACATATTGCATAAAGCTAATATACCCTTAGATACTCTAACACAGCTGGTGTATGAATGATTCAATTGAAAGCTTCAATGATTGAAAGATAATAGTTTAAAATTGGCCTGCCTTGCCTCTAAAGGGATGGAAATCTTAAAATTCAGCTTATTTCACATATGTCTGCTCACTGCATTGCAGCATTTTTAAATGAAGCAAGCCAAGTTGACAAAAGAACAGAAAGTGCATATTTGAGACACCCTGAGATGGAGAATAGATTTTTTTTTAAAAAAAACATATTTACAAGTTTTCTATTTTATTTTGAGAGCCAGAAAAGATACCCGTTTTAAACCAAATACTTACTTGGGTGAATAGAAAGATAGTTTCTAAGAAAAACAGGAAAACATACTGAAAATAGTACCCCCTTCCCACCCCCAGCAACATAGCTCATAGAGAGATGAACTCAGTATATTGTAAATCTAGCTATTGATAGTTACTGTTTTCTTTAGAAAGATGCCATTTCAAAATCACAGTCTTGGACTAATGTAAGGATTTAGTGAATGAAAGTTGAGAAGCACTTGACATTAAAAAAAGGTAGCGAGGCTAGATATTTAGATGGATAAAAAGAACTACAAGACTTTTCCTTTGGAGACTTTTATCTCAAAAACCAAGGCTATGCCTTGGAGATAAAAACACCTTTCAGATTTAAAATGTACTTAGGATAGGGTAGGCAATCTTCTTCTGTGTAGAAATTATTATGGTCAGCCAGATGTGACTGGATTTAGTATTTTTGTCCATCTTTTGAGTCCTTCCAAGGACCTGGGATAAGAGATGTTGTTTGATAATGTTAAAGGCATTGTCACAGGATGTAAGCAGTTCCAAGTAAAACTGTCTTTTCCAATTCACTGCTAGTAGTCAGTTGTTTATGGTGGCACCCAAGATGCCTATTATGATTGGTACTATCTTTGTTTTCTTTGGCTACAGTTGTTCTACTTATATTTGCAGGTCCCTATACTTTCAGATTTTCTCCAGTTCTTTCTCTTTTATTCTCTTGTCTCCAGGTATCCAAATTGTTTTTTGTCTCTCTTATCAACATTTTTTTTAAAATCTGAGGTATTTCATGACAGGTGCTTGTCTGTTTGAATCCTAAACTACCAGTGTAGTTTAACTTCTTTGTTTTTTTTGTTATTACTTTGTCTAATTTATGGTTCCACCAGTTCTTTCTTACAGGCAAATGGTATTTTTTGCAAATATTCCAATCCTTGTGTTTCTTTGTCATGCTGTTGTTTGTAGTCAGCCTGTATGGACTTCTTGTAGCAGCTAACTAGGTGATCCACTGGTTCTTCAGTGTTTTTGCAGAAGCAGTATTTTCTTATCTGTTGCTGTCTTCTCAATTTTGTGTGCATTTCTTCTCAATGTTTGGTCTTGTGCAGCCAGAATTAGCCTTTAGTGTCTCTTTCTTCAACTTTCCTGGTCTTAGCCATTGTCAAATCATCTTGTTATTTGCTTAGTCTGGTAGTTCTTTTTTTAATGTACTGGCCATGTAATACTTTGCCTTGTAATGTCTCTTTTCTATCCTTCATTTAGTCTTTCTTGTAGATCAGTTGCTCCAGTGTTCACTAAGCCTTCCCAGTGTACTAGCTTCAGTGCATCTTCTTCACTGTTTTTTCAGGATATGCTTCCAATGCCCATTTTTCTTCTTCAACTGTCTAGTGTACAACATTTCACACCCACCTATTTTCCTTGGTAAGTAGAGTGTGTCAACATTGCTAAGATGAAGGGCATGATTCATTGTCATTATTTTTATGTTCTTCCTATATGGTTATTATGATTTTATCCCATATACCTCTGCACCAAACTGTCTCTCTGTCTCACATGCAAAGGGAATGTGACAAAGCAAGACAGAGTTGTTTGTGGAAACAATTCTGGCTTCAAAATGTTGGATGTAATTGAGTATCCAAAGTCCCTCTCTTTTTTACCATGTATTCTATGCACATAAAAAGGGGAAGGTGTCAATCATCTTATCACATCCAACATTTTGAAGCAGGTGACCAGTGCTGTAGAAGCAAGTCCAAAGTCAAAAACTGTTGTTAACCGTCCTTATTCTCTTGCCAAATCTTATTTTACAGGTATGACTGGGTTGTTCTCTATAAGGAGTATTAATTGCATTCTTGATTGATACGTTTTCTCCACATAATTAATTTAACAGGAACCTTGTGTTGAACTGAATAATTTCCCCAGAATAGTAAAGAAATATAACACATTTAGAATTAATAGTTTTTGTGATAGCAACATCATCGGATATTGACCTAAAATGTAAATACTAATTTAATTCAATGTACTTTCCTCTCTTTGACTGTGAAGCAGGATTTAAAGACAGACAGAGTAGGATAAGTTGTACAATGCCAAAATTGAGTTAGAAGATGAGCTTGTCGACTGTCTACAAATACATGTACAGTTTCTTTTCCCTTTGATCAGGGATACCTGCAAGGGAGGATAACCATCTGTAAAATGATAAGTGTGGCATCAAAACAAAAGCTTTATCTCTTTTCTACATGTATACACAATTCTTTACTAGAGAATTTAGACTTCCGACATAACTAGTAATATTATTTTTAATCCATCCAGTAATTGTAATTCTCTGGGCAGAGTTCAGCACTATTATAACATAAAGAATTTCTAAAACGTTAAAAAAGAAGACCAAAGATAAAACAACAGCATGAATGTAATAAGTAGTAGAAAAAAAATAACTACTGAAGTACATTGCAGGCAGGTATAACTGTATAAAATTCTAAACAGAGAAAGACGAGCTTCCTTCACAATAGATGAAAACTTTAAGGGAAAATGGAGGTCAGATTTTGACATAGTATTATCTGCAGCTGCTTTTCTACCCAAAGGACAAAGCAAAGTGATTACCCATCTCTTCCCCTGAAGGAAGGGGGATAGGGGGAGTCATGGACACCCTTATCAGCAAGATCAAATGTGCATACACAAACACACCATCTTCTGCAGCCTTACCCAGGAGAACAACAGAAACAGGCTTTTAACAGATTCTTCAACAGAGTGAAAAAGCTAACAAAGGCTTCAGAAACATCTTAAAAGCATGTCAGGGAATAACAAAGGAAGAACAAAACATTTTCAACTTTTTATGTAATGTGGAGGTGAATCCTGTATGGCTGTCTATAACATTAAGCATATATATGCTCTCTCTCTCACTCTCTCTCTTTCTCACTCTCGCTCTCTTTACACACACACACACACACACACACACACACATATATATTTAAAAGAGAGAGAGAGAGAGAGAGAGAGAGAGAGAGAGAGAGAGAGAGAGAGAGAGAGAGAACACTTGGTAGTTTTTGTCTTGCTGCTTTTATTTTCATGTTAAGGTTGGGCTTTGATGTCATATTACTAATCTTTATTCATCTCTGAATCTTTGATGGGTCTCAAGTGTAAAAAAGTAACATATGGCTGTGCAAAAGAGGAACTCTAGAGACTTATACTACCTTAACAGGGCATAAGCCATCATGTGCTACCTGTATATACATATTTAAAATTTGAAATATTAAGATATCAACTTAATTCATTATGTTTTATTCTCCAAATATATTTACCACTTAAATGGCATCCTTGAAAGCAATAAAAATGCCTTTCACAAGGAGAGGGCATAACTGATTTAATATCCCCTTCCTTGCCATAATGAAGACCCAAATATACTACTGCTTCATTGAATAAATTAGACAAATACATGCAAATCAGTCTCTCGAATGTTCAAATCTATATCAGTGAAATATCCAAAGGAATTTTGAACACCTAGTATTAGGAGGGCATTGAGCCACCTATCAATAATTACTGTTGTCCTTCCTACTTATAAAAAAATATATTTTTCTTCTTCTTCTTGCTTTACCAAAATTTCTAAAACCTTATTAAGGTTGCAACTGCAGCATTTAAAACATTCTAGGCAGCTCAAGGTAACTGAACAAAATCCCAAACATTTTTAATCAGCCAACAACAGTAACCAAGAGGAGTGATACTACATGTATGATTTGTTCAAACCTCTCCCCAGATTAGAATTTGGATTCATTTGATGAATGTAACTAATATGCAAGAAAACAAATAAATAAATAAGATAAAATCATATTGTGTGGGGAAAAAATCCTTATTTTTAATCATGCATGAATTAACTGTAATTATTTGGCCTCAACTATGATAGTGTTTATCAATTCAGATGGTTTCAAACACTGAATAGACAAGTTGATGGAGAACCAGTTGTCCCATAAAACAGAAAAGTGATATTTAGACCAGTGACATAGGACACTGGATTAGATGGGTTTCTTTTAAATATGTATATATTAATTATATATATATATAATTAATTATGATAATTGATTTTATTGGAAAAAACTGATTACTAATCTCCTGTTCTTTTACTTGGTTTGGGCTATTGCTTTTTGAAATTTAACTCTGTGTTCCTTCAAATGCATTTTTTTCTATCTTTCATTTAAATGCTGAGATATTTAAGTAAAGATTTTAGAATCATCTTGGAAAGCACTTCAGATGTTTTTAAATATATATTTTCTTAATTTAGAACCTTTACACAAAATATATTTTATCACTTCTGTTGAAACAAGCGTTTATTCTGATTTACTTGAAGAAACTAAATGTAAAAGCAGACAAAGGAAAAGAAACATGAATATCAAAAAACAACAAACTAAAGAACTAAATAAGAAAAGAATAGACAAAAGGATATTAGTAGTAATCTTACAAGTTCATGAGAATTTGAAAAATAAGACAAAGGAATAGGGAAAAACTTTAGCGGATATAACTTGCTGGATAGTATCTTCAGAATATAAGAAGCCTTATTTCTTTGGTGTGGGCGAAATTGACTGAAATCATAGGATTAATGAAATTATGGAAAATCTATCTTGCTGTCTGTGATAGATACATTGAAAGAGATTAGCTGCAGTCAAAATTATACCTTTATTAAAGAAAGCATTTTCTCTTCTTGAAGCAGTTGACTCTAAATTTCAAAGGACAAAGCTCCAACTTGCTTGAACTATTTTCTTTTCTTTGATGCCTGGTTTCTATGAGGGTTGAAACTGAAAAGAAAAATGTGTTCATCTTAAACTGTATTGTATAACTATATATTTAAAATAAACTGTATTTTCATTGAATGACAAGATACAATCACCATGTCCAAAGGCGCTCTTCTTCCTATGCAAAAGAAAACAGAATAATTTTGGCATCACTTTTTCAGAAGAAGAAAAAAAGATTGAATTAGGAGATATGTGAAAGCCTATTAAAAATATACCCTATTTAGAGATCCTAACTAAAATAGAAAGGCACAGATTTACAATTGATCAGGTACAGAAGTATGCCAATTAGTGAAAGTTTAATGTATTAAATAGTAACATGATAAAAACCAAAAAGCATTCAATTATTCCAAAATGTTCTATCATCTTTACATTTATATGGCTATGTGATTATCATAACAATTTATTTATGTGCTTTTAGTTTCATCAGACTTTTTTCTAAGACTGTCTATTTTTAAATATGAACCATTTCATTACAGAGGTTTTTTTTATTGTAATGAAATAATTCAAATTTAAAAATAGGCATTTAGAAGGCCCAAACTATTCTGCTCCATAACTAATGGTGTGGGTTATAAAATAGATTAATAGATCATTAGAAAATTACTGGCATCTGCCTGAAATCCCCTTTCCATCCATTGGTATTGAGGGAGGTAGAAAATGGAGGGCATTGAAAATTTTTCCCTCAGGTACAGGGCCAGACCATTGAAATTACCTTGAATTGAAACATCTTATGGTTTAATATTCATTAATCTGCCATGTGGTGTTCTGTCTGCTTTACTTGGTTTCTCTACTTTAATTATATAAGGCACCCATGGTCACACTTTGTGAATATTTATAATAATCAAATAAGATCTAATATATTATCAGCATATGATTATAATTCAGATTCAATGCAGTCACTTTTATGCCCAGAATGTCCTTCAGTTACTTGATAAGATGGACCAGTGGTTACATTATCAAGTTATATATATGAGGAGATAAAGACTTTTTAATCATGTATGTTTGTAATCATACCTCCTAAAGTATTAAAATATCATATTTTAATAGCATTGATTTAAAAATAAAATCCATATTTGACCACAACATAGCCCAAAATTTCAAATATACAATATCAAAGGCATTGTTTGGTTCACTTTTATGAAAGTGGATTCTGCAGGATAGAATAGAAATAGAGCAAGTAAAAGAATCTGTGGTGCTTATACCAAGCCTAGGTGGGGCAGTGGTTAGAGTGCAGTACTGCAGGCTACTTCAGCTGACTGCTAGCTGCAGTTCAGCAGATCGAATCT
>JANHFK010003379.1:25644-36743 GCA_036250565.1 Sibynophis collaris | reverse complement strand
ATAAGCAATTGGGTTTACATACACAACATGTTATTGTACAATCAATGTTCATTTCAAATCAAAACCAAGATTGGAGTCTACCTGATCTATAAACTTTTGCCTTCCATAACATTTTCCCCAAATATAATATATTTAAGTAAAAGAAAATTAAAAAGAAAGATTAGGTCACCTGATCCAATATTATTCTTAAATGTGGAGGGGTATTTTCACTGTAACTACAGTAAGACACAGACAAGCTTTTTCTATCAACATTCCAGTGGTTGTTTTTTTTAGGGGTGGGAGGAGAGAAAGAGATTTAATTCAGAATCTGATTTGTTTGTGTTAAGTATGACATGTTTAAGTGTATATATGTATAGTGATGCTTAAAAATTTGTGAATCCCTTTGAATTTCCAATATTTCTGCATAAATCTGATCTAATTTAACTTGGGCAAATGGGTAAAGTACACCACAGCAGAAATGGTAATTGACTGTAAAGAATTCCCTGAGAAATGTATAATCTGGCCACATATGAAGAGCTTTATAAATTCATCTTTTTCCATGGCTTTTATTACTTTTATTTTTATTTAGCATGATTCACTGTATTTTATTGTAACTGAATTTATTTGAAATCGGTTATATTTATATGATTTGTGTCGGTATTATGTTTCATGGCCTAAACCAGCTGAGTAGCCATGAACTTGACAGATGGCTAAAAGCAAATAAATAAATAGCTTACCATTATAAGTTTATCTACAGTATTATGATGTATTTATCTCTTACCATCTTTCAGGACATTCCTTCATAAGGGTATGAAGGGTGAAAGAAAATGGCTGACTCAGGTCACCCAGTTAGTTTCAAGCTTATGTCTGAGAAAGGATTCAAACATAGTTCATCATTTCAGCTTCTATACTGTACAATGAAAACATGAATAAGGTAATCTGCCTTTTACTTACATCGGTTGATGCTGTTAGGATTTTAGAAAGGATGACTCTTGCTAAACCATCTCTGCTGTAGTCTAAACTAGAAACTGTCAGTTTGAGTAAGTGATCTTGATTCTTCAAGGAACACAGATTAAGGAGACTGGAAAAAAATGAACAATGAATAGAATTCTAATAAGATATGGATATATGCTTATAACTAAAACAGAATCTAAAAAGATATGTTCCTAGTTAAGAAAAGCAGTGTGATCTCTACCTAAATTTCTTTTATTTTCCTGTTCTTCCATTGATGTCTCTGCTACTGTTAGAATAACTTTTTGCCTATGTTACTTTCCAATACATTTTACACATTTATTTATATGAGTTCTATAGCTGCCCATCTCAACTCTGGGATACATCATAAAACATATAAGAGTATTCTTATGGCATTTAAACAATATATATTGATTTTCCCCCCACCATTTTTCCAGTGGAAATGACAAGTGCTTAGCTCTCATTACTCTCTCTATATATGAAATGTTTATTCAAAAAACATTAAGAATATATTTATCTTCTTCAACAGTCTTAAATTGTTGGTAATTTGTGTTCAACGTTTTTACAAATAAAATCTAAAATAACATTGCTTCTCCAAAAATAAAAAAGTTAATGTCAACTAGTCACAGCTAACTATAGTTTACTACACATTCAATGATGACACATATTAAGATAATGTCTATGTTTAAGTTTCTGGAACCTCAACATTTCAAAAATTATTTTGTAACTAAATACATACCACTGAAATACATTACACTTTTCAAGCATTTTCACTCCGTGGGGATGACAGGAGAGGGTACCAAAAAATAAGAAGTAGTGCTGACTAAGCGTGTTAAGTAAACCATTGTTCTGGAGACTGCGTTCTGGTTTCAGTCCTGAAGAAATGTTAAGCCAGTGCACAATATCTCTTACTAACTCTTCGAGGTAGCCATGCCCATCCTGCTTTAAAAGGAAAGAACAAAAAACTTTATTCAGATTACTTTCAGCAAATTTTCCTTGCTCAATGAAAAAAACTGCACAATAATACATTTTCAACTTTTCTGGGGTATAAAACAAACAACTGCTGAGTTCCCTAGAAAAGCAAAACAAAAAGAAAATATAAACTTTCTATAACGAATGATGTTTTAGAATCTGTGCTTAAATAAAAGGATATGTAATACAGAAAAAATACAAAAAAATGTATGCGACAATGCTGGGAAGTTGTTTTTAAGAAATTTAGATTACATGTGAAATGTGGAGACAGTCTTGATAATGCCTCAAATGATTTTGACATAAACTGAAAGTCATTCCTATGGGGATTATGACAGTAATAAATATAAACAATCCATAGGCAATCCACATTTTTTCCAAAGCTAACAATGGAAAGAGAAAGACCAGGTTTTGGCAAAAATGAACTTAATTTTCTGCTGTTTTTTTCTACACATTGAGTTTTGTCAAAGAAAATCAAGCAAAAAAAAAAGGAACTGGAAGAAACAATTCTGATTTACCTTTTGCACATCACAGAAAGTTACGAATGCAAAACGTGAACATGTAGAAATTGTAGATAATTGTTAAGTCTGTATCTACCTTTTGTTGCACCTGCCTTCCTTCCTTCTTTCCTTCCTGTCTTCCTTCCTGAGGGGCAAAAAGGGCATGTTGATTGACCCATGCATCACTTCCACTCAATATTCTGAAGCAGGTCAGGCCAGTGCGTACTAGCTTTTAAGTTTTAATTTCTAAATGCATAATTATCTCTTAAAATGCATCTTCTGAAGCATGAAAGACATAAGTTTCTTGTTAATGTATCAATTTAGGAGATTTAGACTTAGGAGATATAACTAGCATTTTATTTGTTTCTGAATGATTGCAATTTATGTGTTATGTGTTTTGATTAATAAACTTTGAAATTTGTTTGGTGTGCATTAATTAGTTATTTTTTATAACTAATCTAATGTGGTTGTTCTAAAATATTGTGCTGCCTCAGGTATTTAAACAAAAGGTGTGGCATTACTATTTGACAAGTGGAAAATCTACTTAATCAGGCACCATTTAATTATATTTTATATTCCCCTGTAGTGCAAAGTATAAGAAGAGGAATAATCATTTCAAAGAATTTTACGCATGTCATACTCTTTTAATTTTAAATTTATTTACTGAAGCAAAACATTACCAATATCTTTTATATTACATGTTCTACTCTGATCAAGAATAAACAATATCTTTTATGAATTACATTTTTGCGCCCAAATTAAGCTGTATTTCCTACTTAATTGTAAAGGTTCAGAATTAAATTCTTCCCTTGAAATGTTACAGTTTTGTGAACCTGGTAAAAATTGAATGATTTTGCATTTAGAATACATCAAACAGGAATCTGCCAGTCTTTAATTATAGTAAAAAGTAAATAAATATTACCTCTTCAGATTCAAGGAGAAATTCAGTAAATTGACAACCAACAACTGTGAGCTGTTTTGACTTTGCATAATCGAGATCTAAATTGGCATACAATTTACTGCTAGGCTTGTAAAAATACATCAGCCGCCGTACAAATCTAACATCAAACAAAAGAATGAGGCAATTAAAAACACAACTAAAGGCTTCTGACAACGTATGTACCTGTTTATAGTTATTTATATTACAAGATAAAAGTTTCATCAATCTTAAATCAAAAGGAATTTTTTACAAAATCTGTGATATTAAATCTAACCTGTCCCTGAGTTTTATTGTCAAAACTATACTCAATGTCAATGGAGAAATAATAGAGAACTTTTTTCTGTAGCTGTTTCTGTTTTGCAAGACATTTACTTCAAGAAATAATTAATATGACCTCTGTCACTGATTCTTCCTATTTAACAAATCTTTCTTTATTCTAACAAGGATTTTTTTCAGACTGAGGATTTTTGTGCAGCAATCCTTTATTTTAGTTGTTCATATCTGCAATCTATTGCAATCTCAGTTACAAGCACATTAGATATATTAAATATGCATTTTAATAAATGAATAAAAATGAATCCTTCTGCTATCCCCAAGAGAAGCAAGTACATTAGCGCATTTCCTTTTCAAGCAATACTTCTGAACCATGCAAGTAGGTGATTATTATATTTTATATTACAGAAATGGTAGCAGTAACTAATTAGGAAATCTGATGCACTTTATTTCTCTAACAACATATAAGCTAAAGAAGACTGCAGATTTATGTTTTCAACTCTGAGTTTGTTAAATGTTTAAATCCAACAAATCTTTCTCCTTTATGTTGCTTATCCACAAATGTGAACCTACCAACAACTTTTCATATCCCTTCAAACTCGTATAATCTTTTTCTTAAATAGACAGGATTCAATGTGAAATTTTGAAAGGAATATATTATTTTAAAGTAGCCAGTTAGAATAAGTTTTTTTTTAAATTGGTGTAGGGAAAAAGAAATTATTTGTCTGCCATCTTGCAGATACTTACAGAATCTGATTTTTAATTAAATGAAATATGTGAGAAATATAATGTAACAAGTGCTTCTCAAAACAAGAGACAGTGCTTACTGGAAGTTATAAAAGTAGATGGGAACTGTAATATTTCAGAGCCATCACATGATATCAAGCATGATGGGCATCCCATTCAATTTTTTTGCAACTCAAACCTTGTCTAGCAAGCTAAATTTTAAACCATGTAGGTGTACATCACTATGCTTCTGTATGAAGTTTTAGTTCAGAAAATAGCAAACAGAATACTCATAACTGGAAGAATTATAGAGATCCTTTTTAATGATATGCTCTGTGACAGGATCTCACAAACTTAGTGGCTAAGACAGTAGTATAATAATTATTTTACTTTCAAAACCTTACTTTCCATTTGTTCGACACCCTTAAGAGTAACTTCTTATATCTTGTATCCATTACAGAGGGCTGGTAGTTCAGCGTCTGAAAATATTTTTTTACACCTATTTCCTTCTTATGTGGATGCCACACTAGATTTATGTCTCTTTCTGGATCTAAAATAGCTGAAAATAATTTCATTTACAAGAAGCTAAATTGAAAAGTATTGGAGGAAAAGACAACATAATTTCTTTTTTTCTAATGAATCATTAGAATCTAACTACTGGCTAAAATGTTACAATAACAACAACAACAACAAAATTCCAAGACAAAATGAAATATTTTTGTAATTATTTTTGTCGACATAGTAGTTTCATACCTGTGCAACTGTTCATCCTTGTTAGTCTTTAAGTTAATATTTGGCCACTAAAAACAGCAAATACAAAGCATGGTAAGAATTATTTCAATCAATTTCTTATATTTCAATTCTTAAAGGCTAATTGTAGTATCATCATACTGTACATCTTACCTTAAGTATGGTCCCTATCAGATTCCAATTCCATTCCAGATTTTCTTTGTGATGAAGAACTTGGCTATCCCTTAGATTGATTAATAGTGCTTCTTCAGTATCCTTCAGCAGCAGGGAAGGGAAAAGTAAGTAAATTCCACTGTAAAGTTGCCTCTGCGTTACTAAACACATTTCAAATTAACCATACCAAAAGTTATATTTTCTTAAGTAAATAAAACCCAAACCTCAGAGTTGAACTAGTATCTAGTGAGACAAGCTCCCATGCAAATGAGAAAAAAAAGTTAGCTTAGAATTACTACCCACTATAGAAGGAAGGCTTAGGTTAAACATTATGTAAGTACTGTGTTCTTTTGATGACAAAGAACCTAGATAAGTCTACCTTAAGAATAAAGATATCTTTCTGCACACGATATTGATCTCTTCGCTGATGGGTTGACATCGCTTTCTGGACAATGTGATCTAGATGAAGACTGTAAGGTTTAGGTCCTCTTTTCTTCATTTCATGGAAGCGTTTCAAGCAGTTCAATGCTGCACTGGCTCGTCTAGCAGAAGAACATGATAATGCAATTACTCTACTTAATAAAGATCTAAAAGTATATTGGTCTTTTTTCTGTAAATCTCAGGGATTTTTATGCTGAAATTACTTTAAAGTTTATTGATTTGAATCCACTACAAACCAAGTCCCATTTCAGGAGTTCAGATGAAATGGCAATTATATTACCCTGATATTACTAAATATGCAGACTTTGTATCATTTCATTTGTTTCATTAACAAGTAATTATCAAATACAGGTAGTCCTTGAATTATGACCACAATTGAGCCCAAACTTTCTGTTATTAAGTGAGACAGTTGTGAATTTTGCACCATTTTACAATCTTTCTTGCCACAGTTGTTAAGTGAATCACTTCAGTTGTTAAGTTAGCAACTTGGTTGTTAATTGATTCTTGCTTCCCCATTGACTCTGCTTGTCAGGCTGTCACATAAGGTGATCACATGATCCCATGACACTGAAACCGTCATAAATATGAGCTGCCAAGCATCTGAATTTTGATCACATGACCATTGGGATGCTGCAATGGTTGTGTGAAAAATGGTCATAAGTCACTTTTTCCAGTGCTGTTGTAACTTCGGATGGTCACTAAATGAACTGTTGTAACTTGAGGACTACCTGTAAAAACAAAATTACTTGAATATAATTTACATATAACTCTATAATAATTAATTTTGCAAATTATTGGTTCTTACACCAAGATTTAAGACAACTGTCTTTAGAATAATTATTTGGGAGTATCAGCGCTTCTAGGGTTTGCTGCAGTGGAGATGAAATTGCTTTAAAAATGAAAATACTATTTAAGGATACAGCATTCAATTTATATAGTTCGAATTCATGCTTTGAAGTTTAAGTCACAGAGAAATAACTCCTGAAAATGTTAACTAATAAAATTGAAAATGGCGAAAACAAAATACAATTAGCTCACTATCAATAATGCTCTCTGGCCATAAACAGAAAAAAAGAGAATGAATGCCAATTGGCCTTTGAGTAAGTGCTGCTGGTGTAGAAATATGCCAAATAAACTTTATGAAAGATGTACAGTTTAGGCAAATATAGTGAATTCAGAAAACATTCAGGCCCCTTTCACTTTTATCAATTTCATTATGCTGTAGCCTGATTCTATTATAGAATAACATTCTACTGCAGCTGAATTCACAGTATATGTTGTCTGCTTCACAGAATATATTAATAAAGTGTTATGACTTTTTGAAAATTTGTAATTTCAAAACAAGAAAACAAGGAAGTTATACTTGCTTTCTTTTGAAAACAAAAACACAATCTGTCTTAATCACTAATTTGGCAAAGGAAATTTTCAGATGAAAATAATAATACAAGGAACAAAATCTGCTCAGCAGTGTTATTTATACAACTGATGTTCCTCTGCTGATGGAAAGCTGTTTGATAGAGCAGGGACTACCATCAACAGAAAAAAGGAGGAAACCTTCAGACTCATCAGTATTCTATTTTGATAACTAAAATGTATTCTGATGTGCATGAAAGCTGAATGTATACTTTTAACTTAGTATGTCTAAGCATGTTATTAACATTTATGCTTACAATCTCTTCTCCTTTACAATGTCAAAAGAAGCTGCCATATTCATTAAAGTTGGTAAGCAGTGTAAATGATGGCTGTGACAATGTGGAAGAATGGTGTTTGCCTGAAAAACAGAAACAGCTTTAGAGGTTTTGAAACAAAGTCCAATTTATTCCACCTACTCACTCCAACGCCCCTGTGCAACCTGTTTTATTCTAATGATATAAGACCAGAGCTTACTTCAAATAATTAATAAAAATACATCATTTTAAAAATATTGAATTAGGGGAGAAACTATTGGAAAATACTCTTTTCTAACTGCTTGCCTTGCTTGCTGCAAAAGAAATAGTCTATTAGATCGCATGGTAAATGGTAAAATGAAATCCAACATTTAATGCCTATTAAACTGAATAGCAGCTAATCAGCTAATGAAGGTAAATCTTTCTTACCATATGCAAAAGTTCCCCCAGTAAGATAGTTGCTCTGACAGATATATGATCATTGCTGCTTGTGATTACTTCAACTAGACCCTGGAATAATTAAGAAATAAAATTCTAGATATGTGGTGTGCATATGACATTCATGTTGATTTACACTGAACATACTGTAGTAAAGAACAAATTTTTTTTGCAATTTAATTTAAAATTTGAACTTACTTCTAAGAGTCCATTTCTAATGAAAGCAGAGAGAACCAGGGCCAAGTAATTGTCCATGAGGTCAGGCCTGGATAAAATAACAAATAAATAAAATAAAAAATGACAAGCTTTCATATTGACTTTTTTTTAAAGAAAAATCTATTTCAATCTATTTCTTTATCAAAGTGAGGCAAAAATGTGTATTCTGCTTGGGTGGGTAATAGTTAAGTACCTGGATCTGGCTCGGTGAGGTAATATAACTTTAGCTTCTGCAGCTACAAAGCCATCAGAAAGTCTCCAGCTGTCCTGAAAATGGCTTGGATCTACAGAAATAAAAATGTGGAAAAGAACTCTAAGTTTAAAGATGGGCAGCTGAAAACCCTGTAAAATGAGGGCATGGCATTTCTCATGTGATTCAGCATTATTATTTATCACTGTTTCCTTAGCAGTTCTTCCTCCTATTCTGCAGTGCTGGGAGAGAGTTCATGCTTGCCTTGCAAACATCATAAAAAATCTTAAATTTAAAATCTTTCATGCATGATAGTGATGGTTCAAATATAAATTATTTTTAAAAAGCATCTCATATATTAGCAATTTAGGTAACAAATGACTTTCCTCAGAAGGGCCCTTTATATATCATAAATAAAATGCTTAGGCCTGTATGTCACGATTCAAGTTTATCAAAGAAAGATTACTACATAATTATTGCAATACAGCTGTGGTTAAAGTTCCCAATACAGCACCAGATGAAGAAATGCTCCTGGATCTTCCCAGCAAATACCATGGAGCCTGTCCCCAGGTCCAATACTAACCTACACTGAGAAGTGCTTCTATAAATTCTTCTGTCACAACAGGAAGAGGAAGGCGAAATATATCATATAGAACTTCAAGCAAGCCTCGCTGTTAACATAAACAGGAATAGGATTAAAAAGATGAGCAGAAATATATTTATATGAAGCTAATATCAAAGAAATACAACTCAGCCATTAAAAAACATGGACTACATTCTTCAGGGTATAGCTGATGTCCTGTTATAAATGCCAAAATTTTAACTGTTTATTAAACATTTACAGCAGGAAACTAGTTTTTAAGCAGTGGGCACATCATGAATGCTTGAGAACATGTGATGGATCTGCCTTGGGATGGGGTTGCCCAATCACAAAATGACTATCTTGGTGGGACATCTAAAGCAACAACCATTACAAGAATGTGACTTGGCAAATGTGGCTCCCTCTCCCAGAATACTTGGTATCAATCTGATTATTATTATTTTTTCTGAAGAGGAGGGAACAGGTAGGCATTCTATAAAATAAAACACTAGATTGCATACAATGTACATCAATACTAGCATGTTTTAGGAGTTTTTTTATTTTTTAATAAAGCCATCTTTTTATAATGGTCTTTCACAGCCATTAAACTTACATATCTCTAGATTTAATCAACTGCTTTTATTTTGTTTTACTCTAATATTTTTTTATGATTATAATAAATTGCTTTGGGGTGCTTTGTAATACATTTCATTACATTTGTAATGAAAATCATAAACAATCTGCATTGCACTAAATATTGTACGGCAACTAATGTACAGTATGCCAAAATGATAGGTTAAGTTTACTGAATATGATGGCAATTCTCATGTTTCCATTAAGTTTTTAAATTCTACTGAACTTTAAACCA
The DNA here is from genome assembly GCA_036250565.1 of Sibynophis collaris. Taxonomy (NCBI): domain Eukaryota; kingdom Metazoa; phylum Chordata; class Lepidosauria; order Squamata; family Sibynophiidae; genus Sibynophis; species Sibynophis collaris. The sequence continues at coordinate 27,081 of JANHFK010003379.1, read as the reverse complement.
AATTGTGATTTAAAACAAAACTTAACGTAAGCAATCCCCATAAATACCGATGGCAACATCTGGCAGTACCTCTGACATGTCCTCACACAGAATATAGATGCCTAAGAAAATGAATATTATAAATTTCCTAGGTTAACAGTATTGTGAGAACTGAGTGTGGTCTGTGAAAAACATGCAAATCTCACAATTTTAACGGCAGAAGTTGAAAACATACCCGCACTTCCATGTTAGGTATACATAACACCCCAATAAGAGATTGGATCCCAGAATTCCCAGGTTTACATAAACTAATTATACCTGAAAACAAAATGAAAGGCATAATTATATTATGGTAGAGTAGTATTCTGTTATGTTTTTAAGTTTGAACACATAAGCAGACACTTTTGTTACAGTTTCAGAATCTGTTAAAGTCCAGAGTCTGTTGGAGTTAGCCAATAAAACCAGGCAGGTAGCCCTTGACTTACAATCGGTCGCCTACTTCAAAGTAACGATGGACCTCCCCGATAAACTTTCAACTCAGTTCCAAAGTTTGATGGCCACCCCCTCCCCAATCACATGACCACATTTTGGGCAGTTGGCAATGGGCCTGCATTATAGCCATTTACAACACCCCACACTCATGTAACTCTTTTATGATGTTTTTGTCCAAAACTCAGCATTTATTTTTGTGTTTTGGAAAAACTGGCCCATAGTAAACAATTAGTTCACTTAACAGCCATGACATTCACTTAATGACCACTGCAAAAAAAGGTTGTAAAATCAGGTCAGTTTTATGGGTAACTCATTTTAAGAATGTCAAGACTTATGACCATAATGGGCATGATCCATTATAGTTGTAAGTTGAAGGCTACCTGTAAACAAATTATACAGTTTAAAAAAATCAGAAAAAATGAGTGCATCAATACATTTAAACCATCTACTTGTGCATATTATTCTTTTTTCTGCACTGAAAGCCAAATATTTAATTCATCCTTTCCTACCTAAAGAAATTTCCAATCTAGTTTGCCCAAAATAGAAAATTTTTACTTCCAAGTGATTCTGCTTACATCTACAGTATAAAGTATCTATATACTACTAAAACTCTACTTCATGTAACCTTTAACTGGATGGACCATGGTATCCCAAATGGATTAATTTACAGAAAGCATTTATAATCTGAGATCCATGATTCCCGTAGAAATTAAATTTGGTAAATTTTAGAAAACATTTTATGACATAAATATTACCATAAAGCAGTTTATGACATAATACTAAAATGTCATAAAATGTTTCCTGTGCTGATGTTTGTGCTATACAGTTCACCGTGGGATAAACAACTTATGACATAATATTCAAGATTCTGGTTACGACCTTTAAAGCACTCCATGGCTCGGGACCTGGATACTTGCAGGACCGCCTTCAGCCATTAAATACCTCCCACCGACCGGTCCGCTCCCA
>JANHFK010003379.1:8728-25544 GCA_036250565.1 Sibynophis collaris | reverse complement strand
TATTATATTGTTTTAATTATGTCTGTTCACCGCCCTGAGTCCCAGAAGAGAGAAGGGCGGTATATAAATTCAATAAATTCAAATTCAAATAATATAAAATGCCATAAAACACTTCCTGTACTGATGTTTGACTAAACAGTTCCACCTGGGCTATTTTCAAAGGAGAGAGGGCATAGGTATATGAGTATGTGTGTGTGTATGTGTGTGTGTATTATTCTACTTACTAACTTCAGTTAAAGTGAGAACAAACAGCCTACCTGCCCATGATCGAAATGCTGCCACAATTCCCATTTTACTAGCAGAAAGCCGTGCTTCTCTGTCCTCTCTGTTAAAAAAAATTAATGAATAAAAAGTGTTATGTTTTATTGTTTTTTTTAAAATGCTACTGCTGTAAAAGAGCTTATTCCCCAAATTAGGAATCTGGGAATAGCAGAGAATGATTGTGTACTTACTTGAGCTGTCCTTCTGCAGTGTCTGGATTATGCCTGTAGTGAAAGTCCGTGTATGGAGCTAAAATCCGCTACAATATAGAAGATTGGTGTCATTTCTATTACCATTTTATATATTATTATCATATGTAAATATATTTAAATGCTCTTAAAAATATTGTCCTCGTTTTCTGTATATTTTTCTATATATTTTGTTAATCAGAAGCTTCTTACTTTTTAACAGAACTGGCATGAGACAGTTGATCTGGGCTTTTAACATGAAATTATGTATCTTGTCCCTACATTTTAACTCATCATCTAATTTCTTATTTTTAAAGGAAAGGTGTAGAAAGAAAAGGCACTGGGAGATGTTATAATTTATTTACTAACTTTATAAATATCAATTGATTTTGAAGAAAAGAATAATCTACATACACATATGGAAGTATCAAATTTCAATGTTAATAGATAATATTCTGATATCAAAAGCGTAAAAGCCAAAGCTTCAAAACTGCATGTGATATACAAACAATCCTTGCTTAATGGCTGCCGTTTTTAGCAACCAACCAAACTTTGTTACAACAATGTTAAAAAAATAACTTTATGATTAGGCCTCGCATTTATGACTGTCACAGCATGATTATGTGATTGCCATTTGCACATTCACAGTCCACTTCCAACAAGCACAGTCAATGGCAAAGATGACAGTAAAATCATAGTATCTGATATTTTCCTTAGCATCTACAGATAGTAAGTCTATCATGGTCATGTGATGACTTGCTTAGTGACAGAGTGGCAGCTCACCTGCCAATTATGGTTGCTAAGTGAAAACTACATGTAGACAAGCAATTCAAAGTTAGACTAAATAAGCACATTAATGCAATTATATTTAAAATTACCTCTAATTCCACATCAGCTCGCACATATTGTCGGGTATTTGGATGGTTAAGAAGATGTAAAACAGTCGTTATGAGAGCTTCATTTATACGGCTTAATTGACAATCTATTACATTTTTCAAAATGGTACTTAGACCACCACGGAAAGCAACTATTTCTGGATTTTGAATCGCTGAAAGAGATAATTCCATTTAAAAGAGTATTAATTTTTTTTGATTTTCATGATATTTAATTACTAATCACATTTCCAAAGATAAAAATCTTATGCTTAAAAGTTAATATTAAATTAGTTGTAAATTCATTTTTCAAAATTCTTCACCAATCCATACTACATTCCTTGCAGAAACTTTGAGAACTTGTATTTAAGACTAATTTCAAATTGTTCAAAAACACACATCACAACAGGTATTTAAGATTTAGCAACAAGTTTAAATTCAATGAGTCTTTCTCCTTGGTTATGTTACACGACATGCATGATCCAATATTAATATACATATACATACATACATGTATGTATGTATATATGTATGTATGTATGTATGTATGTATGTACGTATATAACCAGTTAATATTGAGTAGTCACAAAATGCTTTGATACAAATTTAAATTTATTTCAAAAGACATACGGGAAGGGGATCAGTAGTGGGTTCCTACTGGTTCGCTCCGGTTCTTAGAACCGGTAGTAGCGGTGGCGGGAGGCTCCACCCACCCACCCAGACGTCATCACAGACGCTCTGTGCATGCGCAGAAGCTCCACACACGCACATGTGCGTGTGCCCGATGCAAATTGGTAGCGAAGGTAAGTTGAATTAGGTAAGCGGATGCGATAAAAATTACATAAAAATTAAACAGATGGACAATTCTCTCTACTAAATCTATATTTAACTGAAATACTTTTAAAAATGCTTACCTAATTCACAGATAATAGCAATACATGCTCGAACCATCCTGTCCCTCTCTTGAAGGCCATCATTTCCAACAGCTATCAAAGAATTGGTAACTGAACTGGGAAATAATGAAGCATTGACTGTAATCATCTGCAAAGAAATGTAGAAAGAAGGAAGTATTTGCTGTATACATGGCTCAATTAAGGAACAATGCAAAATATTCACTTATTCATATTAAACAGTATTTCATCTGTTTAAATGTTTTGTTTTGGTATTCTGTTTTTAATCAGTAATTTCTTAATTTTTAATTTTATTTTTCAAAAGATAACTGCTATACTACAACCATACAAAGAAGCAGCCCTAAAAAGGAAAATATTGCTACTAAAGCATCTTCAAGATCTTTTTATTCAATTTACCCACAAAAATTAAATAGCAAAAACATACTCAAAACTACTTTAAGAGCTGCTGAAATGTGTCCCAATAATTTCTCCATTTGAAATGTTCATACAATTAATAATGTCTACAGAAAAGCTAGGAGTATGAGAGCACCATACAGCTCCAAATGTGAACCTAGAAGTCCTGTATGCCCCATTAAAAATAGGTGATTTGGATAGAGGCCAATATGACTAATTTTCTGAGATGGAATTTTAAACCATGGACATCAATAATGTAGGAAAGTAGAATGTTATACAAATATTTTGAACCGGAGTTTAGTTGCAGCTAACCATGTTCTGTCTTTCAATAAGCTTTTTCCAATTCCTAAAGGGACTTTAACATTTGGTACACACCTGATCAATGTTAAGTGGACTCTCAAAAAGTGGCCCTGAATATTAGAGTCCTTGATGCATCATATTTCTTCACTAGAAGCCCCCACATAGCAGCTAAAAGGCCCTAAATGATACCTGAAGCTTCTTTTATTTGATATTTCTCTTTCCTATCTTAAGCTTTTTCTGAAAGTCCATTGACATTGATTGGCTTTGGAAAGCCACAGGGACTACATGGAGTATACTGGTAACATCGTGCCAGTAGCACAAGCAGTCTTTGGGACCTACAGAATGACCCATGTTGCACCATTCTTTCCTGAGCTGCACTGGCTGGCAGTTTGCTTCCAGGTGCAGTTCCAGTGTTTGGTTATGGCTTTTAAGCCCTCTATGGCATAGGTCCAGACTATATGATGAGCCATCTCATCCCACTAAGGCAAGCCCACCATACTCAAGCTGGCAGAGATGGCCTGGTGAGGAGCCATCAGTCACAGAACTCTGACTGATAAGATCAGGAGAACAGCCTTCTCTGCTGTAGCACCAGCACTCTGGAACATCCTGCCCCCCACAGGTGAGATTTTCTTCCTATCCTGCCTGGGACAGAAAATATAGCTGTCAGTTGGCTGAGGACCCAAGTGGGAGAATACATCATTGAAGATGGTTGCTGGACTAACTTACTGATCCCACCTTCCTCCTGCGCTTTGTCCTTCCACACTGCTCATCTTTTGAATTTCATATTATTGTACTTCCACTGTTTATTTTTATTGTTTCATTCCTTTACTATTGTTATTTTTACATGTTCATCATCCCCCCTCCCCCTATTTTATTGTCATAAGCTATAGTAGCCTGACGGTGTGATGGGTGGCAATAAATTTAACAAATAGGTCAGAACTGTAACCATGGATGAGGTACGCAACCAAACAGTTATATTTATTCATATATTTGTTTTGTACTTGTTTATACCATGTTAACTAAATTTTATTATCAGCATTGTTTTCTACATTAAATAATCAAGCTATTTGCAATATTATTTTATAATCATATAAAACTTGAGATGGATAATTTAGTAAATAACAGTATTATATTGTGAGTTTTCACATACCTTTCTGACTAAACGAAGTGCTTGTGTTCGTTCTACTTCATTACTTTGCTGTATATCTATGCATCTAAAATTAAACATATATATATATTTATGTAGTTATATTTATAACTACCTATAAAACATGGTTTATTTTCTTAAAGTTTTGATGCATTAGTTCCTTATATTTGGGATTCAGGCATTAAAATAACCAGCATTATTAGTTGGTTTGGATCTAGAATTTGCCTCACAACACACAAAGGCTTCCATATTTCCATGAAAGTTTATCTGTAGAATACTTTTGATGGAAAAATAGTACAGGTGGCATTTTCTTATTCTTTTTGAAAATCTACTTTCAAAAGATTAGCAGGGAGAAGTGGAATCTTCTAATACATGTGTCGGAGACTGCACAAGGGTAGCATAGGGAAGAAAAAAACAGCAAGAATTATGTTTTTCACTTTCTCTCAAAGTAGAAGTGGCTAAAAATGCTCAAATCAACACAAAATTATTTTATGGGATATAATGATGAGATTCAAATTATAAACATTACTGAGGTAAAATAATCCAAATAGATAATCCTTGATTTATGACAATTGGAGCTGGAATATCGGTTAATCACAGGGATAGTTAAGCAAGATGCCCACATGACCACTTCACTCAACAACCACAGCCCCAGCTCAGTCACTTGCAGACATTAAATGACCATGTTAATCATTAAGCAGACAAAGTGAAAGAGTTGCCTGCCAAAGCAGTTCCCTTCCATGTGCAGAAAGGAACCCCTGCAATGGGGCTCAGATCTTTTAACAATAGCACTTATATATAGCTTCATAGTGCTTTACAGGCCTCTCTAAGTTTACAGAGTCAGCATATTGACCCCAACAATTCAAGCTTTATTTTTGCAACCTACCACAGGAATTGCCTTCCCCTCCATGTGGAAGACAATGTCTGTGATTGGCTGGAGAAACAAAGCTTGGATCCATGGAATGCAAGCTTCATTTCTCCAGTCCAGTGAAGGAGTGCTCCCTTCCCATTCACAGAAGGAAACTCCTGCAGCGGGTTGCAAAAACAAAGATCAGATCTAAAAATCTTAGCTTCGTTTCTGTAGTCCAATGGATTTCCAGCTATCCACTCTGCAGCGCATAGAGGAGAGGACGAATGCTTGGACAGGTGACAGCAGCTTGCAACTTTCCCTGCTGGCTTTCTTACTGGCTTTCTGGGGAGGTCAGTAGAGAAAATTTTGAATGGCAATCACATGATTGTGGGACACTTGGCAACCAGTCTTAAGTGTGAAAACGTTGCCAAGCATCCAGATCTCAATCATGTGACTATGGGGAAGGAGGGGCAACATTTTACAATGACCAGAAGTGCTTTAAGAGCATAAGGCATCCTTTCCATCTTAATTTCAAACAGTTGTTAAACAACCAGTCATAAGTCGAGAATAACCTACATTTGCCTCAAAGTCTCCATCATGAACTGTTCCAGGCCATTCACTTGTAAGTAACTGCAGCTTTATTGCTCCAAATCATAATATCAACAAGATTATATCATCAGAAGGAACAACACAAGAGTTATAAAATATACAGCAAGCTTTGTGGATACTTTTATTAGATTAATATGTGGCTAGTGTTCCCAAATGCTTCTATGTGTTGGCTTATGTGACTGAAAGCAGAATTTCTGTATATACATGAATCCTGCACAAACATTGACTATAAATAAAGCAATGGTTACAACCTTTTTGGCAACAGGAACTGATTTTGACAAATTTTTCCATGGGCGGGGGGGACGGGACGGGGGAAGAAGAGCACACAACCAAGATCCCTCACATGCACAGTTTAGGGTTCGCACTTCTATGGAAATCCAATCCTTGATGATCTGAGGTGGAGCTGAAGTGGTAATACTAGTGCAGGGGAGTGGTTGCAAATACAGATGAAGCTTCGCTTGCTTGCTGTTCACCTCCAGCTGTGCAGCCCAATTCCTAACGGGCCACAGACAAGTATCGATCTGTGGCCTGCCAGGGACCCCTTACATAAAGGACAGGATCATGATTCCTGTTGGAGGGGGCTCAAGTTACAAATTTAATAATACAAATGGACACTATTGATGGGTCATATAAACAACATATACTTATGAAAAATCCAAGCAATTCCAAATCACATTACTGTAGTATCATTTTGGTAATTACCTGGCTATTAAGTAATCCACTTTCAGTTTTAATACCTTCTGTAAAATACTGGAGTCTCTGATAAGATATCGAAGAGCTCGGAGTCCTGCTGCTCGCACCTCTTTCGCTTCATTTAATAAAGCTAACCGCAAACTGTGATGATAAATAAGTCATTCAGGCTATAAATGATCAAAGTATATCCATTCTATATTCCCCAAACTCATTTTATGTGATTAACTTTCTTCATCTATTTTTTTAACACTGTAGTATCCAAAACGTGTTTTTTACAACATCAGTGGCTAATAATGTATACATTCCTATAAATGTGATTGAAAAATTGTTAAATATCTATTGTATTATATATTTAATTAAATTAAAAACAATAATATGAATCTAGAGAGTGACACAAACATAAAACATTTTACACTTTGCTGTAAATATTAATTGTTGAAACTAAATCAGAATTACCACAGAAAAAACATCTCTGCAACATTTAAGGAATTACATAACCCCAAATTTGCAAACATTTTTAACAATTTAATTCATCAATCCCAATTACTCATTTTTTTTTGTTTCTTTTGTGAAAAAATCCTAAAGAGCTTAAATTCTTCCAAAGCTCATCTCTATAGTTTTAAATAAAGGCTAATTACTCACTGCTTTCGATTAAGGAAATACACCTCCTTGAAATACATGGCCTAGTGACATGTGTTTTTAGATTATTTTGAGAGCTATTTTAAAAAATTATTAAAATTTACATTCTTTGGCTATTCCATTTTATAGCCAGTAAAGATCCATTAACTTTACACTTAAAAAGTACTAGTTTCTGTTGTCTGGATTCATTTGCAGCTTATGAGAATGATCAAAAGTGAAATCATTATGGGGTAAAAATCACTACAAAGCTAAATATTTTCAACATTACGCTGATATATCATATTTTTCCCAGAGGTTTTCAGCTTAGCACATTTAAGATTTTGAAAGTCAGAAGAATGGCCAACTGGGTAAAAAAGCATACAAAATCATGTTTGCAACTTCTAAAAAAAATTGTGCTTTTTTTCTACGCTTATGAGGGCCTTTAGAGTGCAGACAGTTGTTAAGTTTATACTATCAAAGTTCTAGAGGACTTTTCAGAAACCAGATTTAAAATACAGCATTGCTGTGATTCTTAAATTAAATCCCCAGTAAACACAACGATATAATTTTAAAATTATAAATAAAAAAGTTAATCTTTAGTCATATATGTCCAATCTTGAAATATATATAACGTCAATAATACCTATTTGACACTTTAACAGATATTTTTTATTAATATACAAAATAAAATTGGACTTGTCAAATTTGTTTCCTGAGTTTTAATATAGCACTATACTGTATTCAATTCTGTTAGCAGTAAAGGGTAAGTAAGACATTATTGTCCACCTTAGCTGTAATGAAAAGAAAATGCATGTAAAATACTAAATTTCTGAAACACCTCCAAAAGAAAATATGGGTAATCCTCTCCTCTCCTCTCCTCTCCTTCCTTCCTTCCTTCCATGATTGTTCAAAGTTACAATGGCACTGAAAAATGTGACTTATGACCATTTTTCAGTTATGAAGCTTTGCATAGCATTGCAGCATCCCCATGATTACATGATCAAAATTTCAGATGCTTGCCAACTGATTCATATTCATGACCATTGCTGTGTCCCAAGGTCATGTGACCACCTTTTGTGACTTTCTGACAAGCAAAGCCAATGGGGAAGTCAGATTCACTGAACACATAAATTTTGGGTTCACTTGTGGTCGTAAATCAAGGACTACCTGTATGTCATGCTGACGACTATAACATATTACATATATATTGTTTTAAAAATAGATTGTCACAGCATATTTTGTAGTTATTTATCTGCTTATCCACTGTTTATAATTATTTAAATTCTTTACTATCGCAATGTGTGGCTAGTAAAAGTCCAGTTATTTTAAACAAAAACAATTTTAAAGGTTTTCTTTCAGGTCTTTAACGGTAAACAGGATATATTATACAACAGGCTTATGTTTAAGATATAAACTGGGCAGAAATCCCAACTGTGTATCAGCGACAGGAGTAACAGTCAAGCTAATAATCTCTACTGCTCACAACTGTTATCGGGTCTGAAGAAGTGCTCAGTTTAAATCCACTTTAATCCATTTCCACATTTATCTCCCATCACAACTTAAGAATTTCTAGCATTTTGTTCTAATTCTGTCACAAACATCTTCTCAGGATAAAACCACTTTCTGGTTTGTTATTACTTTAACCCAGAATTTCAATCATCAGATTACTATTTACAATATACAACACTTACCATATGATGATATCTTCGTAAGTAAAACCTAATTTTTCTTCAGTATGACCAGCATTAGAAAGAAGCTGCAAGATATAAATTTCAGTACTTTCAACAACAGAATTAAAACAATTTTCAATAAGCAAGTTCAACTAATAATTTCCTCACATCTATACTACTTCCCAATTAACCATCCTAAACATTTTTTCAGGATATTATTAGAAGAGAAAGAAATTTAAATTTTAAATTTAAATTTATTCGAATTTATAGACCGCCCCTCTCCCTTGCGGGACTCGCCTGGTTGAATTATTGTCATTAATTATTGTCAATTATTTTGAAAGATAATTAAAAAAACAAGCTATTGATATCTGGATTGACTGAAAAAATCTTTATTTTTCAGGTGTATACAAGATTCTATAATTAACTTAATTACTCCAATTATCTTAAAAGACACTAATTTTTAAAATGTGTAAATTCTTTTGTTTCTCTGCAAACAACAATAATCTTGAATTTTAAAAAATTACTATCATTTGCATCTATATCCAATTTATTTATTTTTTGGCAAGGCTACTACCACTTTTAAAGCAAAAATCACCAATATAATTTTGTTGCCTATTGCCTATAAATATATGATAACAAAAATAATTAAAAAATGGTTCAACTAGTCTAAGCATTCTAAATATAGCTTAAAAGTTATATACTGTGTTTCCCTGAGAATAAGACCCTGTCTTATATTTTTTTGAAACCCTGAAATAAGCACTTGGCCTCATTGTCATGTGCTCAAAAGCCTGATTGGGCTTATTATCAGGGGATGTCTTATTTTGGAGGAAACAGGGTAGTAGTAAATAATTAATTTCTAATGCCATATTAAGTTTTCTTTCATTGTTACTTCAACTTTAGTTCTTAAAATAACTGAACAGGAACATGTAATTTGTACATAATCAATTTTCTATTTTTCTTAAAAGAACAATAGCAATAGCACTTATTTATTGCTCCCTAGTGCTATACAGCCCTCTCTAAGTGGTTGACAGAGTCAGCATATTGCCCTTAACAATCTGGGTCTTCATTTTACCGACCACAGAAAGATGGAAGGCTGAGTTCAGGACTGAACTGTTGGCAGTGGACAGAGTTAGTTTGCAATACTGCATTCTAATCACTGCGCCATCGTGGCTCGTAATTCAAAAGTAGTTCTTGAATTATATGAAACATAATTTTCAGATTGCCTCCATAATATCAATGAAGTCCCATAATTATGGCTTGCTGAAAGTATTATTTTTAAGAACATTAAAGAACATTGAGAAGTTTAGTTGTAAGTTTAACTACATGAAGCACCACAGTTTTAACTATTTAATTCATAGAATTTCTAAATTACGATATATCAGAAATTTTTGTTTCACATATTTCCTTTTAAAAACTATCATCATGTTAACCACAGTAATATGCCCACCATCCTTCCATATTTCAAACTCTTTTGACATTTTGAAAGTAGAGGGGAAATTTGGGTGGCGAATTCTACAGTAGCTGTTTACTCATATTCACTTCAATACTAGTAGAAAATACTATATAAAGTAGCAGATTAACAGAATTGAAAGGGACCTTGTAGGTCATCTAGGCCAACCCCCCCACCCAAGCAGGAGACCCTACACCATTTCTGACAAATGGCAGTCCAATCTCTTCTTGAAAGCCTTCAGTGATGAAGCTCCCACAACTTCCGAAGGCAAGCTGTTCCATTGGTTGATTGCTCTGTCAGAAAATTTATCTTTATTTCCAGGTTGAATCTCTCCTTGTACAGTTCCATCCATTATTCTTTGTCTGGCCTTCAGGTGCTTTGGAAAATAGCTTGTTCCCCTCCTCTCTGTGGCAGCCTCTCAAATATTGGAACACTGCTATCATGTCTCCCCTGGTCCTTCTCTTCACTAAACTAGCCATGCCCAGTTCCTACAGCTGTGAAATAGAATGCATTTGTACACTCATGTGGATACAGGTACAAACAATTTCTGAACCATCTCTGTGAGTCTGGCACAAAATACAATTAAATTAACCTACCTTTTTGGGGAGGGGATGCTAGAACATACCCACAACTTAACTGTATTCAACACCATTAGTAATACTATGCATATTCTCAAATTTTTCAATCATTCACCCAGTGACATGAGACTTTTGGTAACTAGAACAGCTCCCCCCTCTCAAAGATTCAGATAGCAGTCTTTTTCTTGGGGTTATGAAAAGCTGGCATTGTTATCTTCACAGTCTTTTTCTGCACCACACATCATTTTGGAGAAAAGATTAAACCCCTTTCCAGAAATTCCTGTTCCCAATAATTTTTTGTTAATTTTTTACTTTAACAAACTGCAGATGAAGAGAATAACATCAAAATTATTATTCTTCACTGCTACTGTTTTATCCAAAGTTCCATTCTTCAATACCAAATTAGGTCATTAGCTCCATTAAACAATGGCAAGAAAAATATATCCTGGGCTTTAAATAGCATAAAACTGACAAAATGCTACTGCATTGACACCTGAAGTAAAAGTGTAAGAGAGTAGCTCAAATAACAAACAATGTAAACACTTCTCTTCCACTTTATGTTTTGTGAAGAAAGTTTATAAAATAAGCTTATATATAAAATAAAAGCAGGGAGAGCTTTAGTCTGAATAAACATTAACCTAGGGCCATGATGGCGAACCTATGTCATGTATGCCAGAGGTGGCACTTAGAGCCCTCTTTGTGGGCACATGCGCCATCGCCAGCTGCTCTTCGGGGTTCCATCACGCAGATGCACACTGGCCAGCTGCTCTCTTCTGGGTTCTGTTGCACGCAGGCCAATGTCCAGTGTACAAACCTGAAAGAGAGCAGTTGGCTGCTGCACGCATGCACACCGGCCAGCTGCTCTCTTCCAAGTTCCGGCATGCACGCTCCAGTTTCGGCACTCAATGCCGAAAAGGTTAGCCATCAGTGACGTAGGACAGCAAAGCCTTGGGGTCAACAATACAGCCCCTCTCTGAATAATTCTAAAAATGCAAAACTTCACATTGGCAGCACATGATACCAGCAGTCACTGTGTCTCAGGAGTGTCATATGCCCTTAAGATAGCATTGTTGAATGGTCTATAAACAAAATTTGTATTAGGGAGCTACACTGGTTATCATGTGCAATTCAAAGTGCTGGTTGTTATCTATTACATACAGTACAACTCAGAGTCTGAGTACTTTAGTAACCCCTTTGGACTGACAATATAGGAGACCAGGGGACAACTGCTGTGACAAAATTCAGTTGAAGGGAGCTTGATAATGGATTTTATTTAAAAGATTTATATTATTGATGCCCACTGTAAGCAACTCTGGGCAGCTTATAAAAATAATTAAGCCAATAAATAAAATAATAAAAACAATAAACAAACACTCTGTGCCATTACCATCCCCCTTGGGATACCCAACAGCAGACTCAGTTACCCTCCTAGTGAATGTTGAACAACTTGCCTGCAGAAATTGTGAATGTTCCAACACTGGAAGTTTTTAAGGAGAAATTGGATAACCATTTCTCTGAAATTGTATAGGGTTTCCTGCCTGAGCAGGGGGTTGGACTAGAAGACCTCCAAGGTCCCTTACAACTCTGTTATTCTATTCTAATGCACCCTGTGATATCCCCCTCCTTTGAAATAACCTATCTCAAAGCACAGATGGCTCACCTCTCATAGTTTGCCAGAAGGTTGTAAACAACTGGCTTTTTGAGAACTGATCGATGTAGAACCACTGGAAGATGAATGCTTTTTATTAATCTGTATTATCTGTAATTATGATATATTGTTATTTTATTAGTTACTATATGTTCTACCTTGCCTAGAATCCTAGTCAATAGGACTAAACAAATCCTACAAGTAAGTCATTAATATCCAACATTTCAATTTCTATCTTTAAAATGTATTCATATATGGCTAAACAGATCCTCCAACATGCCTCTCTAGATCTGCAAATAGGAGACATGTAACAGCCGCAGGCTCATCTGACTGCTTCATGGCCCTTTCAAGGTCTCCACAAGAATGCATATATATATTCAGAACACACTTCTTCTGGAAGCACATCCAGAATTGTTTTGTATACATCAAATACTTATATATGCCTATGCTTCTTCAACATGGTTCATTATCACAGCAGTCTACATATTTTTTCAAGCTCCGCAAAATTGTGGATATCCAAGTAATTTCAAACAATTTAGCAATCCCATTACTACTTGATGACATTATCATCCCATTGCTACATCATTCAATCACCATTCTTCTGAAACAATTATTTGATGCACTAATAAAAATAAAATATAACGTTGTAACAGTCACTAAATTTCTTACCTTTGTAAAATTATTCAAATGGCCAAGTTTTCTCATATTTGAAACCCCTTGCAATTTGGCCACATTTTGGAGAATTTCCCTCAAGTTATCGGAGGGGTCTACAAAAAAATATGGTACAGATAGTTAGAGAAACTATATTGTTCACAAAACAATGAAAAAATGTATCCCTTAGATCACAGTGTAACTCCGTAAATTATCTTAATATTTATCTTTGAGAATTCCTGCCTGTTTAGACACACTAATTTATTTTATACTGAGGTTATTATTTTGTTATTTATTTATAAATTTGGGCCTTTTTCTGATCCAAAAGAGAGTTCAAGCTGAATTGAAGATTAAAAAATAACTACTTTTATTTTATGTTAGACACCCTATAATAAACTGCAATGGTGCAGAACAATATTATATATTTGGCTATCAACAATCCAGTACAAATAGTTCTCAGCTTAATGACAATCAAGACCAGAATTGTAAGATGGTACAGTTGTAAATTGGGTCAGACCCAATTTTATAAGTTTTATGGTGGTCATTAAATAAATCACTGCAGTTGTTAAATGAAACAACATCTCTTAAGCAAATACCCAATGGTTTGGGGTTTTTTTTGCTGGAAATTGGCAAAAAAGGTAGCAAATGGCAACCCCATGACCACAGGGCTATAGGGCCACAGTGCAACCCCATGACCACAGGGTCAAAGGATTGTCACAGGACCACAGTGCAACAAGGTCATAAATGAGGGTTGGTTGTCAAGTGTCCAAAATGTGATGTGAGTGCAGGAGTGGTGCAATGATTGCAAGTGTGTGAATCAATTGTCAATTTTTCTAATGTTGTTGAAACTTTAAACCACTGTTAGATGAACGGTTATTGAATCAAAGAGTACCTGTAAAAAAAAAACCTTATTATTACTGCTATAATAATAAGTGAAATTAAAAATTTTGATAGAAGGGAATCTTATAAAAATATTTTCTAAATAATAGAAAATTTTGAGATTCTAAATATTCTTTTACAAACTGAGAATAGCGCTTCCATAGAAAATGTAAAAAGAGTGAGGATAAGAGAATACAAAGTTTACAATAGTATTGATATAAAAACATCACCAGTATAATCTTTGATTTTAAGGATGCATAATAGATGGGATATATTGCTGCCCTACAATTTAACATTATCAACAATAATTGATAATTTTTCAGAATATTGCCAAAATAATTCTAAATTCAAATAATTTTGCTATAAAAATTATTTAGGTTTCAACTGCAAGTTCATAGATTTATAAGTTAGAAAATCAATGAGTAAGCAAAGTGATTGCTAAGTAAAACTGTGACTCGATCTTAACTTCAGCTTTCATTTGCTTTATAGACCTACAAAGTTAAAAAAATGCAAGAACTGGTTTCAAAGTTACTTCTTCATCACTCTCATAACTGTGAGCAATCACAGTACTACACAGTTACTAAATAAGTACTACCTGTGCTTTCTCAATAAGGCTCCACCAAACAGAAATATTCCCGCTTGATCAAATTAACAGTCAAATTCCAGTTCTATTTGCCTTTTCTCAAAGTGAAATTAAATATTCTCTGGTCACAACGCTTTAAATACAGACACCTGGTTCATACTATCATATGTGGTGAACATGCCCAAAATCAAAAAAATACTGGACAAAAATACATACATGGCTGGAAAAAAATGGTAAAACAACATATTGACTTGAAATCAGAAATGTTCTTGTTGGGCATTTTACCAGATAAGTACAATAAAGGGAATGCATATCTGATTTTACATGTATTGACTGTAGCTAGAATTGTATTTGCAAAACAATGGAAAAGTTAAGAGATCCCAAGAGATGGAAATGTGATTTAAAAAAATATTAGAATGTGCAGAAATGGATAGGCTAACATTTACAATTAAGGAAAGTAGAGAAACTGAGTATTTTTTGACCTGGGATTTATTTTATCAATGGTTAGATGATAAAAACATGAGCTAGAAACAGGGAAATATAAGGAAAGGATCAATGATATAACAGAGGTATGTTAAAATGGTTAAGTAAACATATTATTATTATTATTATTATTATTATAGAATCCACACTAGTGTAATGAACACTGTTGTATTTTGATTATTTCCTAAAACTATTTGTACCCAGACAACACATTGTTTAATTGAAAATAGAATTTTATATGTTATAAAATAAAAAAAACTTGATGGGGAAAAAAGGCATGTATTACAAGAAGCAAGTGTATATTGGTTATGAAGCATGGTTCTAAACATTTTGAAAATTAAGTTAACTGGACTGTAGCCTCTGACACCATTGTTCTTGGTATCTTGTTGTTCCACTTGCAATTGGGGATACGAGATATTGTTTTGCAATGGTTCTTCTCCTTCCTCAATGGACAATTTCAGTCTGCCTTAGCAGGTCGGAGGAGAGATTGATCCAATAGCTACTACTATTAGTGCCACAGGATTCAATTCTTCCTTCCCTGTTTTTTAACATCTATAGTAAACTGATGGAGGAAGTCATCTGACAATTTTGGATGTGATAGCAGTATCCTGGTGATGCCTAATTATACATGCTACCCCACTCTGTAAGAGAAATGCGGTTGATGTTCCTTATTTTATTTATTTATCATATTTAGAAACTGCCCATCTCCCTCAAAGAAGGACCCTGTTGCAAATAAGCACCTGGATGAGAGATAACAGAGAAAATCTGAACCCACATAAGATAGAATTGCTGCTTGTACAATGTAATTCTTCTGGATTCATAACTTCTGCGTGAAGTCTGGTAATAGCCAGAAGAACTTAAGTTTAGCTCTGGATAGTACAATTGCAGTCTTTCTTACTGCAAGGATACCTAGTAACTTGTTCCCTCAATACCAACCAGTTAGACTACTGCAATGCACTTCACATGGAGTTGCCCTGAAACTGCAACTGGTCCTGAATATTTGTTTAACAAGTTTCCCATTGTACAACACTTATATGTGAATTGCATGAAACAGGAAAATGTGTTATATAAAAAGATTTAATGGAGTAAAATAAATTAATTTAGAAAGTCTTGCAATTGTCACCCTGCACGTTCATTGAGACGAATGAAAACAGAACTTTTTTTTTAAAAAAAGTAATTCATGTCATTAAGTGTTAAAACACCAACTTAATGACACCTAATCCAAAATAGTTCAAAATGCTATAGCAAGATTACTTTAAAAATGAATATGTCATATTCATTTTCAATTCTATATTTCTTGTTGCATCATACTTTTATTTAATATTTACTGCAAATAAACTAGACTCTGAGCCATCGTTTATATATGAAGATACACATAGATTCATATCCTCAATCAGCCAATACACTTAACTGTTAGCACGAAGAGTTCTGTATGGTATAGCAGTTTGAATGTTAGACTAGCAGCAGGTTTTAGTCCAAGCTCAATTATCGAAGGTAATTAGTTGGGTTTGAAACAATCACTTGCTCTTACATTATAGGGTAATTTTAGTGAAGAAAAATAGAAGGAAGGAGATCATATACACTAACTTAAGCCTCTAAATAAAAAAACGGGATATAAATCTAACAAATAAATTAAAATGTATTTTATTCATTTGGCAATAGAAATCTGGGATAGAAAATATAACATATATGCTGGGGCTTATTTACTCTAGCATGAGTGTGAGCAGCTTTCATCCCCTTCCGATAGCAAGAGTAAAAAAAAACCTAAAAAAAACCCCAGAGAATAAAATATCAGACCAATGAGAAATATCAAATTACTAAGAAAGAAACTAAGTTTGAGACCAAAGCTTCTAAATACAACTCCAGGTTCTAACTTACAGTAAATAAACTTCACTTTTTTAAAAAAAATGCAGTTTTTAAAAGAATTTTTAAAATAAGTTTTAAGTCATCAATGCAGTTATTTTATTAAAATTCTGGAAGACTAAATAAATAAATAAATAAATAATTTTATTTTTATCCCGCCCTTCTCCCT
>JANHFK010003378.1:462446-472699 GCA_036250565.1 Sibynophis collaris | reverse complement strand
AGATAGATAGATAGATAGATAGATAGATAGATAGATAGATAGATAGATAGATAGATAGATAGATAGATAGATAGGTCTAGCTGGTGGCTAAACTCATCATCTGAAGGACCTGGTCCATTTAATCAGGAGTCACAAGATCAAACTCATTCCAGATAAGCAATAAGTCACTATCCCAAGCACTCAACTGAAGTTACTTATTCAACATGCAATTACAAGCAGATCTGAATGACTTTATACATCAGATAACTAGAATATGTTTTGCAAGATCCCTTGGTATATTCCTGGGGCTTGTCCCTTTTAAGCAAAGAATGAGTCGTCCTGAATAGACTGTTAGGTGGCTATTAGCAGACCCAGCAGAGGAATAACGATGCTTTGCTGCTCTTATAGGCACAATTTAATCCCAAATATTGCCTCTTTCTCATATTCAGTCAACTTTTGTCTTTGTCTTTTTCCAACAATTCTCTAAACATGTCTTTTAGCATTTTGTTTCCTGAGTTCCTTGGAAACCAAGATGCACCATGGGATCAGTGCACAGGGGGAGACAATATTGGGACACTGTGGTTCAAAGCTTCTGCTACCAGCAAATTTCAAACTGTGACTAAAAGCTTGGCCAAACTACCCCTGGCTCCTTAAGGAAAGCCCCAGGACTGCTATTCAGTTTGTTCCTGAACCCATGTCCAGGTTTTTATGATTTATTAGATGCTAGATAACTCTAGGCATAATGAATTGAGGTAGCAGGCCTAGAAATAGCCAATAAAGATTGTATTGGGCAAAGATCTTTAAAAATCTACTTCATATATCTATAGGAAAGGCAGAATATTGGGCAAAACAACATTAGCACAAGCTTACAAAATAAGGAAAATTATTCTTAATCCCATAATGTAAAAGAATTTTCCATTTTTTTAATTGCTTGATTATACATTTGGCTGACCTGACTAAAATATAACCCAAGGAATTTATTATTGCATTGGAAACTTAATCAATGTATTTAAATTGATGTCATTCTTATAAAGACATGAGTTCATGTTTTTAAAATAGAAACTTTAGCTTTAAAAATAAGAACCTGGAAGCTCAAGTTTTTCTATGACTGTGTTTTTTTTTAGTTTGTGTTGAAAAGAGCCACTTTAAAAATAGTAGAAAGAAGAAGAGGTCAGCCTGGATCAAGGAGATTGTTTTAAATATCAGCTTGCGTACTCATGCATGAGCAGCAACATCACATTTCAGGGGGAATATATTTAAACAAAGACCATTTACATTGTAAATCAGATTAAGTTCTTTTAAATATTTACTTTAAATTCCTTTCTCTAAAAATAGAAAATGATCAATTTTGACTGAGAAAAAGAAAGGCACGAGTCAATTGAAAACTGATTTAAATGTACTGATTTCAGTTAGAACCTAGATATTACATTTTTCCTGTGCGCTGCTTAGATAGTCCAAGGCATTGGTAATATCTTCCTCTGATTGGTTTAGAGACCGGGTTAATTTGAATAGCCACGCCTCTTCCTTCCTCTGCACTCCCTCTTACTCCAGTTTATTAATTCGATCAGTACAGAGACAGCTTTTTCTGATTATTGGCAGCTTTATTCACCAAATTACTTCACAATTTGCTACTTGTGAGTAGACTCAATTTTATCCATTCCTGGCTCCAGTGTCTTCCTCCAGCTTGGGGAAGACATTCTCGGCTTCTGAGCGGCTCGTGAACGCCACGTGTGCTCTCGGCAGCTTAATTTCAGCTTCGGTTTTATCATGTGAACTTTTAGCTTGTTTCTCTACAACTGTGAGTCAGCAGTCATCCGCAGCACTTGGGGATCGTGGTGTCGGCCCCACGCTTCTTATAATCGATGGCATTATGACCGTTTCGTCAGTCTACGCCCTTAATTACATTCTAAAACTTGTTGTGAGTGCTTGTGGAGGCAAGGGCTTGGGCATCATGACCATCTCGTCGGTTTAGGCTGCTTTTCAATTAACTATTATGAGCCGAGAAGAGCTAAGCAAAAGGGGTGGAGGCATTGTGATTGTGGTGTCGATCTAGGCTTACTTGCTTTAGACTCCCAGAGGGAAGCGCTGAGAAGCCGTGTTGCCGGCTTCACGCTATTTTGTTTATTCCCCTTGTTTTACTTATTGGGCCTTGCAAGCCGTGTTGTCAGCTTGGCGTGCCTCTATAAGGATCAGACCCTCCTACATAAGGGTGTGAGTGGGGTGTGATCACCTGTACTAATTGTGTAGCTCTTTATTCTGGGTGTTGTCCCAGATCCAGGCAGGTGCATGCAGGCCTCATTCTGCAAATTCTGCTGCCTCATCTCCAGGGCTGCAGGGATCTGGGACCCCTGATCCAAAAAAGGCCAGATCATCGGTCAAGCCTCCCTCCACCAGATCCAAGTCATCTCATTCAGGCCATAGAAGAGGTTCCCCCACAACAACGGGGTTTTGGCTTCTATTCGATCCTCTTTCTGGTTCAGAAGAAGTTGGGAGGATGCAGAGCCATTTTGGACCTAAAAAGGCTGAACATACATGTTTAATATCGACGCTTCAAAATGCAATCTCTGCAAACAATCCTGGCCTGCATCCGATGAGGGGACCTACTCACCTCCATCGACCTCCAGGAAGCTTACCTGCACATCCCAATCAGACTTTCTCATCGTCGGTTTCTCCGCTTCTTCTACAACAGTTATAATAATAATAATATTTTATTTCTATACCGCCCTTCTCCCTGTTGGGACTCAGGGCGGTGTACAGTCTGATAAAATACATATAACACAAAGACAGACAATTAAGAACCCCCTTAAAATAATTATATAGGTGACATACTAAAACTCCCTAGGGAAAGCTAAAATCAAAGGCCACACACCCTCTCTAAAACCCCATCTTAAAATCCCCAATTTAAAATCTCACGAAAGACCGGCTTGAGTAAAAAAGTGTGTTTTGAGGGCTTGACGAAAGAGGCGCAGGTCTGAGATAGTTCTTATCTCAGGGGGAAGCTCGTTCCAGAGGGTCGGTGCCGCCACAGAGAAGGCTCTCCCCCTGGGGGTCACCAATTGACACTGTTTGGTCGATGGGACCCTGAGGAGGCTCTCTCTGTGGGAGTGCACCGGTCGGTGGGAGGGATTTGGTGGCAGGATGCGATCTCGCAGATAAACAGGTCCTAAGCCATGGAGTAAAACAGTAAAACTCATAAAAAATCAAATAAATTAATGCAATACAATCACCCCTGACCTCTCACCTCCCGCCCCAGCAACAGCCGATCACACGAGCCATTTAATGGGTTCCATTCTGCTCTGAGTTCCCCAGGCCCGCTGGCAGAACCAGGTCTTCAGTATATAAGTGCTATTGCTATCTCTAAAAGCAGCCATTTAGCTTCCTTTAGAAAACCTCCAGTGAGGGGAAATCCACCCCTGTTCTAGGTGGACAGGAAGGAGCCCAACATTACTCTAGGTGGCTATTCCACAACTTTAACAATTGTTATGATCTGTTTATTCCTCATAATATTCAGTCTGAATACTCTTACTTGTATTCCATCAGTGGTGGTTGTTATTATTATCTGTATGCAACAATATGAAGTCACAGCTGCCACTTCTTTACTTGATATTGGTCTTCACATGCATCACGTCCTTCCCAAGAACCTAGGATGTCATATTATTATTTAAGCATGTAAAGGTTCCCCTCACACATATGTGCTAGTCATTCCCGACCTAGGGGGCGGTGCTCATTTCCATTTCAAAGCCAAAGAGCCAGCGCTGTCCGAAGACGTCTCCATGGTCATCTGGCCGGCATGGCTCAATGCCAAAAGTGCACGGAACACTGTTACCTTCCCACCAAAGGTGGTCTCTATTTTTTCTACTTGCAATTTTTATCTGCTTTGAACTGCTAGATTGGCAGAAGCTGGGACAAGTAATAGGAGCTCACCCCCGTAACGCGGTACTAGGGATTCGAACCACTGAACTGCCAACTTTTCGACCAACAAGCTCAATGTGTTAGCCACTGAGCTACCACGTCCCTACTTTAAGCATGTATACCACCCAATTCTCAACAATCATCAAAGAAATTACAATAAAATTAATAAAAACCTTTTACCAGATTTTAGCATAGGTCCATAAACTTGCATATTTCGAAATTGCGTAGGTTGCTTTGTTTATCTGCCTTTTACCATCCTGGTAGCTCTTCTTGAAAACTCCTGAAGCTTCTCCACAATTCTATTAATGTTAGGGGTATTTGTTGGCGGGATGGAGAAATGAAGAACTTGAGAAATTACCATTTTATAAATACAGATTAGATACAACCAACTCTATTTGAGGTCTTCTTTTGCTAGGTTCCAGAGAAAGAATAATTGTAGTGGACCTGGAGTAGTACTTGACAGTTAAAATGCAAAGTATTTCAAGCATGATCTGGCCAGTGTAGAATAAAATGGAAATATTACTTTCTATGAATTTGAATGTAATTCTTCAGACTTGTGACTGTACTGGTCTTTTAAATGCCACCATGTTTAACCCATATTCAAGATTCGTTTGTGTACTCTGTTAACTATTAATTTTCCCAGTGGAAATCTGCAAGTGATTATTATATGGTCATCCTAGTATCCCAGTGCACGTCTATAAAAAATAGCATCAGATTTAAGAATGGGAAAGATGATTGTTCCCACTGATTGAGGCTGCTGGAATTTAAGTTTAGCAATATCTAGATGGCTATTCTTCTGTTTTGAAGAGTTCTTTCCCAGCTTTTCCTTCTTGTTCTGCCCTAGGCTTCCCAATACAATAAAAGCACACATTTAGTCCCAAAACCCCTCTTTTTATTTTAATGGCTGTGAATTCCTTTCATTCACAGCACGCGCTGAATCACCAAGAGTTTGTAAGTAGTCCAACGGAAGTATGCCATAGTTCTTCAGGTTATGGCTGATAAACACCCACCTTTATCTCCCTTGACATGCTGCCAAGACCTAATTGGCAATTAACTTGGCAAGGCCACACAAAACATGGAGTCAAAAACAGAGCTTCCAACTACAAACCGACACAATCTACTACATTGCTTCTTGCAAAGAACTCACGTGCCTTTGCTCCTCCTTTATGTCTTATGGGAGGGACCAATCATCTCCAATTCCTACTCCCGAGTCATCCCTTTTGTTTTAACTGTTCTTGCTTTCTGGCTGCTCTGTGCATGTGCGTCCTGGGAACAGGTTCCCCCTGTTCCTCTGCCTCGCTGATGTCCGACTCTGGAGGCTCCGGAGTCTGCACCTAACTCCCAGATGGCCCTGGCCTTATCTCTGCCTCTGATGCAGAGCCCTTCTCCAAACCTTCCCCAGACTCCAGGACTGGCCCATGTTCCTCCCAGCCTCCTCCTTGTCTGACTCTGTTGCCAGCTCCGCAGGCCGCCAGCAGACCACAACAAATATAGTTATGGCTATACCAACCATATTTAAATCCATTGATTTAACTGGGAGAAAATTAAACATATGAATAACTTCTGCATTTTAATGGAATGATAATGATCTATTGAACATGCATAGTTCATTAAAATTTAAATCTTTAAATCTCAAGGGTAAGTCAAATGTAGTTTAGCATTCACTCATCTTCTGCAGTATTAGGTTTGATAGTGTTGGCTTTTGTAGAGCACTAGGTGTGTGATGTTTGGTTCATTAACAATAAAAATACATAACTCAAAGGCATTTTCTCATATTCAAATAGATTGTATCTAACTTATTTTTTAGAGTTACCATGGTTTTATTATCAAGGAGCAGAATACCTTTTCTATGACAACCCCTCCAACTGGGACAGTTTTCAATTTGTGTGTGCTTGGCTCCGTGGGGATATAGCAACCATACAGTCCTCTCAAGAACAAGAATTCATCCAAAACAGAATAAAAAAGGTAATATATATATATATATACAATTATTTCTTAGATTTTCATACCACATCAGTTTTTTCCAGATGGATGGATGGATGGATGGATGGATGGATGGATGGATGGATAATTATAAAAGAAATTAAAAAACACAATTTGATTTTCTATTTAATACAGCAGCAACTAGTTAAATAGTTTTGTGGCTTCTTCAGATTGAGTCAAGTTAAAGGCCTAAATACAGTCTAGATCAGGCATGTCCAGCCCGCAGGCCACAACAAGTAATACAGCCCTACAAGATCACAAACTTTAAACATTATTATGTAATTTATGTAAATTAACTCTATTATGATATGCAGCCCAAGACAATTTCTTTTCACTCAGTGAGGCCCAGGCAAGCCAAAAGGTTAGACATCCTTGATCTAGATAAAACAAAAAAGCACAGCTGATGAGTATGGAGAAATTAAGTCAGTTTTTGCATGTACATTCTTCTTCTTCTACAAATAAATATGATCTCTCTGGTATTTCTGGCTTGCAACCTTTTTTCTTTAAATTGCTGCTAAAAATGCTTTAATCCCAGCCATGAATGTTGCAACATTTTCACTTTTATCTAGATATTGCTATTTTTAGCTTTTGAACCATCAACTTAGGTGACTTTGATAGTTCTTTCTCGCTTTATTATTTTCAGTAACCTTTTAAAACATTGATTTCTATCCTTATCAGAGATGAGATAGTGATCAGTAAGAATCAACCTTTTCTGCTACTGCAATGTTGTGACCATAAAAATGTCCATAATTTTAGCTGGAGTGGCCGATGTAAAAGAAGGCAGAACTGCCTACATCTTGAATGAATTTGCAGAAAAGGAAATTCCAGCTGTTGTAGCTTTTTTGTTTGTGGTTCATTAAATATACCTGCTCCAATTTTCTCTCTGCAAAAGTGACCTCATCCCTTCTATACTTGTATTTCATGTTCATTTATTTTTATAGACTAACGTCCTTGAAAGTTACTGGAATTCTTTTGTTTCAGCAGAGCTTTAGAAAAAGAGATGATCCCCTAATTGTTAAGTTAGGTTGATACAAAATTTCATTTTAATGTATGCCAATTAGTGTATATTACAAAGTGACAATGAAGTTATTCTAAGTTACTCTGTGTGGTTTTATTGTTGTATTATATTTGTTTGCTTTTTGTTGGTTTAACTCAGATCAGCAAATCATTATGGCAATAATGCCTTTCAAATATATTTGACAGGATATACATTTCAAAATGAGTAAAGTATTAAATATTGTTTCTTGCAATAAACCATGTTTATCTGAAGATAACTGCCCCATTGTTTTTAGATAATTTAATTTAGTTTCAATTCTCTGTGGTTTTGCTCAACATGTTGTAACTTTTGCAATTCTGGATACTATTGTGTACTTATAAATTACTTTCATGTAATCATTATGCAGTAAGAACTATTGATTATGTTATTTCTTCTATTTAGTTACTTAATGTTATTTATAGTTTGCCCCATTCCTCAAGGACTTTTGGCAGCTAGCAAACACTGAACCCAGTGGAGTACATTGCTGAGTGGATATACATATTTTGATGTCAGTAATTTATATTTTTTTGTTGTTTTTCAATTATTTTTTATCATTCTTGTCTAAACATTAATCAGCATACATCACACACAAACCAGTTAAAGGATACATGCCAAATAGTAAATCTACATAATATTTCTTCAATGTAAATATTCTACAGATTTCAAAAAGAAGTAGCAATTGGTGGATTGCATTGCGTTCAGAATTACCCGGTGAAGAATTTCGGTAAGATTGCCATAAACATTTTATTTTCTCTATCCAATCTTAGAAATTACTTCTCATTTTAATATAAAAACAGCAAACCTGGGCCCAATTGCAACTATATGGTGGTACAGTGCGCCGAGGTGGCGCAATGGTTAGAATGCAGTACTGCAGGCTACTTCAGATCTGCAGTTCAGCAGATCGAATCTCACCGCTCAAGGTTGACTCAGCCTTCCATCCTTCCGAGGTGGGTAAAATGAGGACCCAGATTGTTGGGGGCAATATGCTGATTCTGTAAATCGCATAGAGAGGGCTGTAAAAACACTGTGAAGCGGTATATAAATCTAAGTGCTATTGCTATTATACCTTTGCCTCTGAGTTGTGCTTCTATTTTAAATCACTTTTTGTGAAAATTCTGAAAGCTCCCCATAAATCTCTTAGATAATAGAATGTTTTGTTGCTCAAATTCAATGCTTCATTTTTATAGCCTTAGATTCTAAATGAGAATGTAAAGTACATTTCTCTATCTTTATTTTGCCCATTGTTTTATATATTGGAAAATGATTTCATGGAAATCAAAATTAAACTGAATGCAAAATGCTTTGTACTTACTAACTACATTAGCTTGTCCAGTGAAGATGGTATACTGCAGCTCATAGGAGACCACACTGAATTCATCATCTGAAGTCCAGTGAACTGTGATTGTGTCATAAGAAGCTGTGCAAAGCTCTTCTCTAATTGTTGGTGGATTTGGAGCTGAAAAAGGTTTAAATGGGTTGTTATGGTTCTCAGACATTCATTTACCCATTTATCACAAAAATATGAAAACAACAAAAAACATGTTGGATATTATTGCATTAACTTATGAAAGAATATTACCAAAAAGATCCTTTGTATAATTCATCAATGCAGAGACGCAATTGTTTATAGTATGGAATTTCCATACAGAATTGCTGCTCATGTCATTGAACCTCCCAAATCCTGTTTCTGTATCTTCTTCAGATCCCATCCCATGACAGCTGTTACTTTTACCTACGGTATTCTGATATGGTAACAGTTTGAGAATACTCATGTTGAATGTCTTCAGCTTGTGTAATAAAACCAAACTTATTTTGGACTGTGAGAAAATACTGCAATGATGTTAGTTAATGCTGGCTGAACAGTGAGATCCCAGATTTCAGAACTATTTTCTCATGAGGTCAAAACAGACTGCAGAATATGTTAACAATCATTGATTGATCCTTATAAATCCTATTAAATCAGAACATCATCTACGTATCTCTTTGTCGTATGAACCTATATGAACATAGTGAAACTGATATACAAATCTAGAGAGATACAAATCTGGAAACTGGGAAGGATTGTGTGGTTGTATCCCATATACACATTTTCAAAAAGCAGTAAAAGTATTGCAAGATTATTCAGTAAAATGCTATTTTCCCTAAATCACAATAACCTCTTTTTTATCCAATGAATGTTATCACATGCATTCTATGTTAAAACAAATACACATGTTCCTACATATATTTTGATTCTTACCAGTCAGATAATCAAGGCATTCAAGCAGTTTCTTTTCTCTGCTAAAATCCAGTGCAAATGTATCAAAAGTGTCATTAAGATTAATTTCGGGAATTAAAACCTGGGAAGATGCAGTTGCCATGGCAACCCTACAAGATAAAAAAACAAGTGGGTTTAGTTCTGAAAATTATTTTACATGGTAAGGATGCATAAGGCAAATACTTTTAAAATAAGTTAACATGTATTTAATGTAATTTTAATATCCCTGTTCAGCAACATGTCAACTAGAATGTAGAAAGCTATCTACTACCATGAAGTACTGCCTGTTTGTTTGTTGCTGCTGGGAATTAAATTTGTGATCTTTATAATGGAATCCCTGAACAATGTTACTTTACCATAATTTCTCCTAAAAGTGACTGATATACTTAGGTGTTACACATTTTCAGTATCTTTTGCTAATTTGCCATACATTATATGAGCTATGTTAAAAAGCTTCAAATGCTCCCAAAGAAAAGAATTATCATCTAAAATCTGAAATCTCAAGACTGAACTTCATTACAACTGCATTTCAGTTAATTATTGAACTAACTTCAATAATGAGTCAATATTTTGTTACTTAAGCAGATAAACAGAAAAGATCACAGGCAAGCAAAAAACCAGTTAGAATAGACGTGATTTCCAACTTTCTGCTGGCCTTCCTATTGGCTGGGCTTGTGGGCAGCTGGCAGGGAGTGACAGAAATCACGATCACATGATCGCAGGAATGTTGCAACTGCTACAATTTTGCAAATAAAACTGGCCTGAACATTGGAAAGTTCAATTCCACAGGACTAATGAGAGCTGGATTTTTACACATTCTTCAGGTTAGCAGATTTTGATTCAAAATCATTGTATAATGTACCGCCTGGCCTACCGTTTGAGGGTACAAACGGACAAATAGATAAACACAATAAGAGTTTTAATAGCATAAAAATATGGAAGAATGCAAGAGAAGGTAAATGAGTCACTGTGGATTTTACTCCACTAGTTGTTGCCAACTATAGGGGCCATTTAGCTGGCGCTGTCCGAAGACATTTCTTTTTTTTTTTTTCAAACAAAGTTTTATTGGTTTTTTTTTTTTTTAAG
>JANHFK010003378.1:426749-437247 GCA_036250565.1 Sibynophis collaris | reverse complement strand
TCCACTCGTAAGGTTCGGTTCGGTTCGGTTCGGTTCTATTTTCTGTTTTATTCCATTCCATTCCATTCCATTCCATTCCATTCCATTCCATTCCATTCCATTCCATTCCATTCTATTCTATGAAGATCAACTCCATGTTTGACCTTGGATAGAGTTGTACTTCCTCAGTTCAGAGTGCTGTGCAATCTGGCAATCTTTGTGGATTCTGCTCAGAGGTGGCCGTTGTAGCCAGGAAAGCATTCACACAGTTTCAGCTTTATCGGCTTCACCCTTTGGGATTTGGGAGCCCTTTCAGGCAATTGGCCTTGGTTATGTAACAGTTCAATTACTGTGACGCATTCTACATGGGGCTAGACTTGAAGATTATCCTATTACTGCTCATTAGCTATGGCCTTAGCCAATTCTCAGTTTAGGGAATTGGTTTGAGTGCTGTATACATTTGTGGAAAGTTGAAATACTTAATAAGCAATACAGATGGTTTTATTATGGAGACGCCACAGTACACCCATGTAAACCTCTGTTCCACGAGCTACACTAGTTGCCTGTAGAATTCAAGGTATGCTTATCATCTGTAAAGACTGTGATAGGATAGTGCTGTTATTTGAGGAATCACCTATCCCTATCATTTCTGTCCATTCCACATGAACTGACAGAGTTGACATACTTAAGGTCCCATTGATGCAAATATTGCCATTTGGAGAGATCCTGTCATACTGATTCCTCACAAAACATCATTCCAATGAGATTTGTACAGCTCACACCTTTCTCTTACCTTTAAAGAGCCTTTAAAACCTGGCTATATTCCAGGATGGAATCAAATTGGGTGATGGACATTTTAGGTGATGCTTTGCTTTTTGGTTGTTTGTTTTTCCTGGATATTTTTTTTCTTTTAAAATATAATTCACTGTTTTTACTGTGCTTTCTTATTACTGTTTTTTGTAATGTGATGGAATGTATTCTGCATTCACAGGATCCGCTGCTTTCCAGAGGATCAAGAGGCAGCAGAGCTTGGAAAGTTTGGTTGACAGGAAGAGAGTTGAAATGGCTCCTCCCTAGTGATTTCTAGAGCATATGTATAGTTATGCAAATAGTTGCTTTAGTCTGGCAATATTCTGTCTATAGATGAAGAACAATAAAGGAAACTACTCATAGTTAACGCCACATGATTTTATTGGGGCTTGACATCTGCCCTGCATCATAACAGACTAGGTTGGTCTGTAAAACAAATGAAATAACAACAACAACAATAACAACAGCAATAACAACAACAACATGTGACAGTGATACCCATTGGCATTGGGGCACTTGACACCATGTCCAAGAATTTTACAAAATACATCAAGAAATTGCAGCTTCCCACAATAAAACCAGTGGAACTGCAAAAAACTGCGCTACTCAGAACATTGTACATTTTAAGAAGATACTTGGTTGTTGTTATTGATGATGATGATTTCCAGGACCCAAGTGTCCAACTCTATCAATTACACAGACTGGATGATCAGTGCTGTCCAGTCTGCTTTGGTTAGTCCCCTGGACCAAAATCCTTTACTTAAAGGAAAAGAGGAAGCGGCTGTGGACACATTGACTTCACACCACAAAAGAGGGAGAGCAATAATAGCATTGCTGAGGTTCTGGAGAACCGGTAGCAGAAATTTTGAGCAGTTCAGAGAATCGGCAAATACCCCCTCTGGCTGGCCCCAGAGTGGGGTGGGAATGGAGATTTTGCAATATCCTTCCCCCAGGAGTGGGGTGGGAATGAAGATTTTGCAGTATCCTTCCCCTGCCACGCCCACTAAGCCACACCACGCCCACCAAGCCACGCCCACAGAACCGGTCGTTTAAAAAAAACTGGTCTAGACTCTAGGAAATGGAAACTGACATGGGAGAAATGACAATTTGGCTACTTTCAATAAACTGGTTTTGCAATATTTGATAATTTCAAATATTGAAGTATACATTTTGGGTCAACCTCTTCCACGTATGGTGCCCACTGACTCCACGTCAAAGGCCTTGCATGGTAGTGGAGTGTTTTGCAATCTTTTCACTAGCCTCCTCCCAACCGTTCTAGTATAATATTATTTATAGGGTGAACAGAAGATGCAATCAGCCCACATCACATCTGGTTTGCTTGTTTGGTGATTAGCTGAGATGATGACACATCCTCACAGGAACATTTATCCTGCAGGAAGCTATTATGAGACTAGAGTGCCTACAAGGCATTCTCTCACATGTCTCCTTATCTTTTGCTGGCAGAGGCCTAGGTTTGCCAACATTTGAGCTTGGTTGAATTGTGCTCTCTAAGTAGATCTCATTTAGCTCTGCCCAATCCTGCCACCTGCATTTAAAATTCACTTTAAAGCTAGAATTCCTTTCGTCAGTTGATTACCTCCAGATACACTGTAATATACATATCATAGTTCTTAGCCTGCTAGTTTTGTTTCATGGTATTGGAAGTTGAGATATATCATATAAAGATAATTGTTGACAATTGCAGAATTGCCCTATGTAGTTAGCCTGTTCAGGATTTTGGCCAGCTCTTTCCTGCTCCAGATTATTCAATTTTCCCACCTACCTCCAGATTTCTGGAGCAATTGATTGGTTTAACAGAGAAATAAGCAACCAGAGGAGCACTGATTTGGTTTGAGGAGCAGAGTTTTTCATATCTCGTCTCAGAAATGTAGGAATTAGAAAGGGGGAAATTATTAATTTAAATTTTAAAAGATTAAAAACTTTAATAAAACTTTAATAAAAACATAGCTTTATATAGTTTTAGCCTGATCCCAGGCCACATTGATGGCAGGGATATTTCTGAGCAGTTAGTCATTATGTGGGCATGTCGGTCCTAGGGGGAACTGTAAAACGGTGGCCCCCAACTTTTTTGGAACCAGGCTCCAGTTTAGTGGAAGACAATTTTTCCACCTGGGGGAGTGGAGGAGGAGTGCACACAACCTGCATGCATAAGCTTGATTGCCTGCTGCTTACCTCCCAATCTCTAACAGGCCGCAAGTCAGTATCGGTCCCTGGCCCAGGAATTGGGGACCATTACAGTAAAATATAGATAATTGCAAACAGATTAACAGAGTTGGGAGGGACCTTGTAGGTCATCTAATCCAACCCCCTACCCAAGCAGGAGACCCTACAACATTTCTGAAAATGGCAGTCCAATCTCCCCTTGAAAGCCTCCAGTGATGAAGCTCCCACAACTTCTGAAGGCAAACTGTTCCAATTGTTAATTGTTCTCACTGTCAGAAAATTCCTCATTTCTAGGTTGAATCTCTCCTTGATCAGTTTTCATCCATTATTTCTTGCCTGGCCTTCAGGTGCCTTGGATAATAGCTTGACCCCCTCCTCTGTGGCAGCCTCTCAAATATTGGAACACTGCTATCATATCTCCCTTGGTCTTTCTCTTCATTAGACTAGCCATGCCCAGTTCCTGCAGCTGTTTATTGTATGTTTTAGTGGTTAGGTCAAAATGCCAAATTTTATGGCCATGTGCTACTATCAACGCAAGTGCCAGTCTTATGCTTTCACTCTTTACAGTTGGCACGAATACCTCATCACAGTGCACATTTTTCATCCGTGAAAAACCTTCTGCCACTAACCTTGCTTTATATTGTACCTCATTATTGGGTAGTACTTTCTTCTTGTACACCCATTTGCATCCTATGGCTTTGCTACCCTGTGGCAAAGTCATAGATGTGAACACTTTATGTTCATCCATGGATTTCATTTTTTTGTTCATGCCTTCTTTCCATTTTATTTGTTCAATTTTCGGTAATGCCAATACTTCCTTATAGTTTCTTGGCGCATACCATACATTACATACCTTTACTTTACTAGCAGAATACCTATCAGGTAGAATCTCTTTGTTCCATCGCTCTGACCTGCTCTTCTCTGTCAACCCACTCTTGCTCCATATATTTTTCAGTTTCTCCTCCCTGAACTCTGACAGTGTCACTAATTCACTAAGTGAATTTCCATCACTAAGTGAGTTATTGTCACTGTGTTACTGTCACTAAGTGGATCATTCCAAAATTTGGCATCAATTCTGTTCCAATTTTGTTCTGCAAAGCTAGCAGACCTGGAAATCACTATTCTTTTGCTCCCATCGCTAAAGCAATAGCTCTTTGAACCAGGCTCATAGCCCATAAACCTGAGCTTTCTAGCCTTTGATTGTCCCTTTCTTCTGATTGCCTTTGGAATATGCACCCACTTATTACTTCCAAAAACCCTTAAATGTGCCAGAGATGGTTTTCTCTCATATAACGCTGCATATGAAGTATCATTAATTGATGAACTCCATAGCCTATTAATTAAATAGTTAGCAGTCAACATGGCTTCACCCCAATGTGACCTGCTTAGACCAGAATCCTCTATCAGTGAGTCCTTCATGGTTAGTAAGATTCCATTCTGCCTCTCACCAACACCATTCTCAGGTGTTGTGTATGGATTTGTGCATTTATGTTTTATGCCTAACTGTCCCAACCATTGCTGAAAACTTGCTGACATGAATTCTGAACCTCTGTCTGCAGCT
The DNA here is from genome assembly GCA_036250565.1 of Sibynophis collaris. Taxonomy (NCBI): domain Eukaryota; kingdom Metazoa; phylum Chordata; class Lepidosauria; order Squamata; family Sibynophiidae; genus Sibynophis; species Sibynophis collaris. Next base: position 432,713 of record JANHFK010003378.1, on the reverse strand, counting down.
GACATACCTGTTGTTTATATCTCCTTTACACAAAGCTTATCCATTGCTTAACTTTCTGTAGCATCTCTATTTTACTCTTTAGTAAATAACAGAACCCAAACTTGCTCTAATCATCTACAATGATTAGCGCATACTTTGCTCCTCCCAAACTGGCTTGCATTGGTCCAACCAAATCTGCATGTACCAGCTCTAGAGCTCTTGTTGTCTGCCTTATGCTACTCTTGCTTACAGGGAATGCCTTGGACTTTGATGATTTGCATACTGCCCAATCCAAGTATGCCTCACATCCCTTTAAATTTAATGTTTCTGCAAACTGGTCCATCCTTTGCAAAACTCTGAAGCTGGCATGGCCAAGCTTTCTGTACAAGAGATGAATACATGAATCATGTGGTGCCTCATTTCCAAATGTTTGGGCACATTGGACCTTTTGTCCCTGCAACACATAAAGATTATCTTCTTTTATGCCCTGTGCACATACATTTCCATTTTTCTTTATGAGACACCTCCCATTTGCAAATGTGGTCTCAAAACCTTGCTTGTCTAAACTAGAGACACTCAGCAAATTATGTTCCATTTCAGGCACACATAATATATCATTAAACCTCGTTTCCAGATATGGAATTTGCACACTGCCTCTTACAATGATTTTAGCCTTCTGGTCATTTGCCAAGCCTATTGCATCTCCAGCAGCTGGATCTATCCTGTAAAACAATTTAGAATTATTAACAATTGTTTGACTTGCGCCATTTGTCTCTGATATTGCAATAACTAACTTTTGCCACAGCAACTTCTTCATCAGCTGATTGTCTTCCTTGCAAATAGTCTTTCTGTTGCAAATAGTTTCTTCCTTTCAAATAGTTTTTCCTTTGCAAATAGTCTTTCTTCAAATGTGTTTTTTCACCACAGATAAAGTACCACCTCTGTTGCTGGGCTGTATTCCGGTCTCTGGAGACAGCCAGTCTGTGGAATTTTCCATTGCTCTTCTCTTTCTGCTCCTTGGGCCCCCACCTAAGGAATTTCTCCTTGTGGCTTTGCTAAAATGGCGCTTGTTCTCCTCAGCAATCAAACAAACCTTTAAGGCCTCCAAACGCAACCCCTGCTCTGGTTTCCATTCAAACACTGTGCCATGTTTCATCCAGACTGTTTAACACCAACAGCACCTTTTGAGATTCAGGAATATTCATTCCACACTGTTGTAACTCCACAAATAAAGTTTGCATTTGTACAAAATGCTTCTCCACAGATTCTCCTGGTCGCAGACGGGGTATGTATAACTTTTTTGATAATTGCACAATATTGCATGCTGATACACTCATGCACACTTCTTAACTTCATCCAGACATCATGTGCAGTCTGTAAATCAGCTACATTGATAAATTGTTCATCTTCTAAATTTAAGATGATATAGGCCATTGCTTTATCATGCTGCCTCTGATCTGCAGCTGCTAATGGTACCTGGGGTAGATTAACAACAATATCCAAGAGCTCCTTAGCCTTCAGGAGACATTCCATCTTTGCAGTCCAAATTATATAGTTCTTCTGTCCCAATTGAATTCAACAGCTGCAAGCTTTCTCTGCCTTGTTTCTCCTTTTAAACACAGGCAGTCTCTCACCTTAAATTACAATTCAGTCTTTCTGTGTACCTGTCATAGTTTGTTGGAATAATCAAATCCAGAAAGCACACAGAAATAACTGATTCAGCAGGATTCATTAACTTCTCTTTATATACAATATAACACATGAATAAATGTACAATACCAATAGTGGTTCTTCCAACATGGTAGAGAGGAGAGATCAGTTTTCAGTTCAGAGCAGACTAGTTTTTAGCACAGCACTCAGAGCTTAATACAGATCTTAAAGAACTTCCTCTATACAGGGCAGTTAAATTAAGCCTAGGCCACGCCCAGGGTCCAAAACTGTTTTGTCACCAATCAGTTCCCATTGGCTGACCTCGTTTCTATGCTATACATTGCCTGGCCTTGTTACCATGTCTCCATTCCAGTTCATGAATATTCTGACAGCCTTGTCTACCTTTTCCTCCAGGGGTCCTATGTAGGAACTAAAGAAGAGAACAGAGAAGAAGTACTGTACAATGCAAGAAAACTGTTTTGCAGCCTGTTTAAAAAAAAAAAAAACACAGGCCATCTGTGGAACTTTAGAGATCTATTAGAATGCCATATTGTATACACAGCTCCTTGGAATTAAATTCTATACAGAATTGAATTGAATTTTTTCTTAGAATTTATTGTTGTTAGCTTGCATGTTTAATTCATCTATATTTGTGATATGACTCTGAAAGTGGGAAGAAATAAATGTTTAGTACTCAGTTTAATTTGGTTGTTTTCAATGATGTCTTATATCTAACTTTTTCTCAACAAATAGGTTAAACTTTCTGTGTTTGCATTTTCAGCAAGCTCTTATTGTTGCCTCAGTGTATCTGGAAACAAGTGAAAGGATACCTAGATAATTATTGTACTGGGCAGCATCTGTTAATTCTGATTTTTAAATTAGAGTGAATTCATTTGATATTCATTTCTCTATGTCAGTGCAAAGATGCTAATGATTTCCATTAAAATGTTTCATGGCATCAATATGATAATACATTTTCATGTAAAATAAGAAAGCTTGGCTTTGTGTTAAATTCACAAGGGTGTCTCAGAAAACTTCTGCCAAATTAAATGATTTGTTTAAAGCTTTTGTTCCTAATGAGTCTTAATGAAATTACAAAGGACGATGGCACTTCATCTCTTTAAATCAGAAGACTGGATTGTTTAACTCTGGATGACACATTGATTCCATATTATAAGCAGCAACTAAGACACCATTAAGTTGTGGTTCAGAAATGTTTTAGAAATACCTATGATGGTTACAATAAATGGAGGAAGAATACAGTCACAGTCAGCTGAAGAATTTATATCTGGAAATGTTTCTATAAAAAAAATAAGATTTTAATTACCTACTGTCGTGCATTGCTCAACTTTAAAATTATGAGCAAATATCCTTTAATTTGGACAATATAATATATAGATATTAGATGTCTCGTTGTATTGGCTTAGAATGTAAAAACCACAGTTCTATTAGATCATTCATTTGCCGCTCTTGTTAGAAAAAACATTATCAGTTGTAATTTAAATAAACTCAGTGTTTCAAACAAATGGGTTCATTCAGAATTGATTCTGTGCTCTATAATTTTTAATAAGAGTAGAAGAAATTACTGTATATCCTTTATTTTTTGCACAATATTTCAGTTTGCTTGGAATAAATAATTATTTATCCAGTTTGTTTTTATGACTTTAGGAGACACAAGCCTAAATGCCATTTTTGAAGTTTATGACCAATGGCTGAAACATAAATACTGAATTAAACTAAATGCAATAATAAATGTCATAATACAGAGGAAACCCATAAAGCAGTTTGTCTATTACCTCTTTTCAATTTCTCAATCCACCCTGTATGTAGCCAGTTAAGGCAAGAGTTTTGATAAATATCAAACAGGAGAGAAGACCTGCCCAGGTAGTTTGGAAATAGCATCATTTTCATATCTCTTTCAGAGATATGTTTGTTAGTTCTGTCTGTTTTATTCCTCAGTAATGTCTAGCGTCAGCTAGTAGGAATGACAGAATGGCGCAATTGCATCTCAGTCATTCCAGGAATAATAAGGAAATGCTTTTTGCCTCCCACTCTGTACTAACGAAGCCTATCAATCCAGTAAATCTAATAATATGGTTTGTGCTGCAGATGGAGGCTAAATGAAGCTCTGCAGAACAAAAATTAAACGATGCTTAATGCAAAATAGAACTGGGTTCTTGTTCATACATAGGAGTTGAACAAGATCCAATCTGAGTCAGCCACCAGGATCAGAGTTACTCTTCAAGCTTTCGGACTCGTGTTGAAGCCCATCCTCAGAGAATTTCTTTCTACTGGAATACATGCTTTGGGCTGTTCTACGAGTTGTATTTATGTGCCCTTCTATATAAAAAAGGATCTGAACAACTTAAATAAGTGCTGCTACTCATGTAAAAGATACTTTCTTCATCCGTGAAAGTCACAAAAAAGTATTATTAAGCGTACTGTATCAAGAGCGCTCACTTTTCTTCCCCAGAAAAATAACCATAATCAGCCTTTCCATTTCTTGGCTGTGTAAGCAAAAATTCCATATAAAAGAAAGCTTTCCAATTGAGGTCTAATAATGGGCTCTAGCAGTAGTTCATATTTCTGAAGGAAATAACAAACATATGAAGTGGAATAAATTCCTGATAGAAGACCAGCTCTTGTGTCTTTAAGAGGTCCCCCTGATACGGAGTCTAGACTTTGTTGAAATTATATATTTGCTCCAGAGCTTGCAGGGAAGGAAAGAAAACTCACTGGATGATTACATGGCTGTCTTGATGTACTAGAGTCCTCATAGCAAGGAGTTTGCCATTACAAGTAGTACAATCGTTCTTGACTTTACAACCATTCATTTAGAGAATGACACTGAAAAAAGTAACTTTACAGCCAGTCCTTGTGTTTACAACTGTTATAGCATCTCCACAGTCACATGATCAAAATTCAGGTGCTTGATGTGTACTTTCTTCTGGAATACATACCAACATACATACTGACAGTACATTTATTTTTATATTTCTATTTTGTATTACTTTAATTTTATATTATATATAAATTATATATGGGTAGTCCTTGATCAGAATTTCTGATATAAGCAGAAGTGAGCCAGGCCCAAATTTTACAATCTTTTTTGCCATGGTTGCTAAGTGAATCACTACAGTTATTAAGTGAATCATGTGGTCATTCAGCAGATCCAGCTTCCTTCACTGACTTTGCTTATCAGAAGCCAGCTGGGAAGGTCGCAGATGGTTATCCCACGACCCTGAGATGCTGCAACAGTCACAAATGCATGTCGGGTTGCCAAGTGTCTGAATTTTGATCATGTGATTGTGTAGATATTGCAATGGTCATAAGTGGGAGGCCTGGTCATTGGTCAGTTCTTTCGGTGCCATTGTAACTTTGAATGAATGCTAAACAAACTGTTGTGTAAGTTTAAGATTACCTATGTAAACATTTCTCAGTCTGTCATACAGGTGTGGTATAATAGACTGGCATGTCTGATAGACTCTATGAACCTTGCTTATTTCTTTCAGATCAACCACTTTAGCTGAGTTTTTGAATAATACAATGCCTTAACTGCTTCTGCGGACAAATAAACCTGACCTGAAAAAAGTGCCTCATATTCAGAACACAAAATGGGGACTGATACTCTATTTAGCATACTATTCTGTCAGCTCAAGGGTAACAGGTTCGATAGCATGTTAGCACAGCTGTGATAAAGAGAGCTTCATGAAAAAACTAAGATGACTGAATAATATCTTGTCTGGGAGTGATGACACCACCAGGGGATGCTAGAAGTTCTTAGAAGGGGGGGGGGGAGTTACATAAATTGCTGGGTGCCCCCATGAGGAAGTTAGGAAAGATTTTTTTTAAAAAAAGCACCCACCAAAAGATAAGGTGTGTAGTAAGATAAATTTAGTGAGCCAAAAAGAATTGTTAGTGTGATGTATGATCTGTCTTGATACCTGTTGTGAGATGTGGCGTGCTTGCTTTGAGACATTAATCCTGCACGTAAATATAGGTATTCCTCAACTTACAACCATTCATTTAGTGACTGTTCAAAGTTACAACTGAAAAAAAGTGAATTATGACTGTTTTTCATACTCATCAGCATTTCTATGGTCACATGATCAAAATTGGTAAAAATGAGGACCCCGATTGTTAAGGTTAATATGCTGACTCTGTAAACCGCTTAGAGAGGGCAGTGAAGCGGTATATAAGTCTAAGTGCTATTTCTAGAGTGATATTGCTACTATACAAGCCTTGTTAAATGTTCAACTTGAGGACCCAGTTTGTGGGGGGCAATAAGCTGACTTTGTGTAAATATACAAAAGTATGAAGGCTATTGCTTAGCAC